>BQNB010152970.1:2708-14268 GCA_026074375.1 Tanacetum coccineum
CTTGTAAGCGCGAATGTTATGGATAGATCTATCGGGATTGACATCCCTGTTTGTCTTGGACTGACATTAGTCAAGCAAACACAGTTTCATTTGAGTCAGTTACGGATGTTGTGGGTTGAACATCTGCATGGGCTTATCTATGATGATACATGTTAACGCTTCGGTGTCATAAGCTTAGACAATAGTAAATACTTTTCATTGTGATATATAGGATTACTATATTTCATGCTATGGTTATAAATCTTGTGGTTCATCACTCTTATCAAACAATCAAACCTATGAACTCACCAACTTTATGTTGACACTTTAGCGATGTTTTTCTCAGGTGTTCTATCCTACGGAATATAAGGAGTCTGCATTGGTATATTGGCATGTAGAGGTCTATCTCTCGTATCAAGTCCTCTTCACGCCATGAAGTCATAATCCCAAATCTAGTCTTCCACTGCAGTGAAATTTAGGGGTGTGACAATATTACATTTAACTGGTTATATTTTTAGTAATTTCATTCTTTGTTCACACCAAATGTTAGAATAAATTCCTCAAACCATTTCACTACTCGATTCTAAACTTTCACCAAACATGTGAATGCGTTTAATAGCTATGGGTCGTTTCCTTCTCTTTGTTATTCCATTGTCTACTACCTTTCCATTCTTCACGATTCATTCTTACCAAACAATCCCTAAGTCACTTCCAAATATGTATATCAAATCAATTAAAAAAACTTACATGATTTGTAGATCACCAAATAAATTTAAAAGGATGAATTTCTTCAAGTATGTTATTCTTTTGTAGAGATGGAGATCTATGTAGGCGATGCTTCTTTTTATTCTGAGATCCAATATTCAAAAGCGGCTGGTAATAAAATTCATGATGATGGTGATGAACAATTAGGGTCCGGATTTGGTTTAGGATGAGGAAGAAATAGATGAAAGATGAAATGTTAATTTAGATAATAGAATTTCGATTTGGGACGTAGATGTAGGGGCGACATCTAGATGGTGGCGTAGGAAGATGATCTAAGAACAAACTAGGGTTTGTGAATAATATTTATGAGAGAAGGAGATAATAAATGCCAGATCCGATCACTAAGGGATATTGAAGGTTTAATGAAAATTTTATTAATGTAAAGTTCCTATGTTACCCTTTTAATCTTTTGTTAAATTGAAAAACAAACTGCAATCTATTATTTAATTACATTTTTTGCACATTTAATATTAACCCTTAATCAAACTAATCTAATGGCACAGATTCATTTTAAGAGTTCTGTAAAGTTCTGCACCTAAAATGGGTTCTCAATATAACACTTCACTATGTATATATATATGTATATATGTATATATATATATATATATATATATATATAGGAAGGTTAAAATAAAAAGACAAATATTCGTGAGAAGGATAAAAAGAAAACTTTTTTTAAAAAAGTTCTTGAAAAATTCCAAAAAAATTCCATTAAATCAGGTATGGTTAGTGCCATAAAACTTTTTAAAAGAAGTTTTTCTAAATTTTTGGAGTTTTATACGTTTTTTTAATGCAAAAAAAAAATTTTAATGCACAAAAAATTTTTGATGTACAAAATTTTCAACTTGTTATATTTTGATGCGTAATAAAATGTTGATGCAAAAAGTCAAAAGAAGTTGGTTACAAAAACGAATTTTTGATGCACAAAAAAACGATTTAATGCTCAAATATTTTTTTTCATAATTTTTTTCGGCAAAACTATCCACTTTTAGTAAAAACTTCCTTACAACTTTTCAATGCACCATCATAACAACGTCTGATGAGAATATTTTTAACTTTTAAAAAAAAAAAATCTTTTTAACCTTTCCTCACGTTAATATATGTCTTTTTATGTGATCTTATTCATATATATATATATATATTAAATATATATAAGGGGGGACTTTCTGTTCGAGAACCATTCTTATTGCGTAGATCCTAACAGAACCACCAAGAAACATACATGCACCTTTTTAAAAATAAAAAAAAATACATGAAAATCATCAATAACGAAGAAATCCACCTATGTTCTTCGATGTATCATCATGAAATCTTCCCCTCTTCACAAAAAACTTACACAACGGCCGCAATATTGTTGTGCAACACCTTAAAGAACAATACATGTACATCAAAGATATACCAATAGGTAGATACAAAGTACCACAAAGCAAAAACAAAGAGACAATAGGTTGTTCAGATTATAACATCGAGTAACATAAAGCCATTAAAGAAAAAATTTTTGTATTTTCTCCACTTTCTTATAAAATCTTTTAGAACAACTATGTTTTTTTTAAAACATATATGTTGTTTTTAGAACATATGTGCAAAAATACAATTATTGAAGGCATGCATGCATGTTTTTGGTGGTTCTTTCAGTTCTCGCACTAAGAATGGTTCTGAAAAGAAAGTCTCACTATATATATATAAGAAATATACGCCACATCATAATGCACTAATGATCCATAAAGCATGTCATCACTAATTAAAGTCATGTCATAAAACCATGTCATCACGGAATTGTTAGCCCAAATATCAATATTATTGGTGGTATAATATCGGGTGTGTCGTCTAAAAAGGTATAAGTAGGTGGTAAAACGGGTTTAGTAGATCCATAAGGAAAAACGATCTCATCAAATGTAACATGACGAGAAATGATGATCTTATTTGTTTTTAAATCAAGACAACGATACCCACGATGATTTGAAGCTTGTCCCAAATAGATTTAAGGCGTGGCGCGAGGTTTAAGCTTGTGGTTGGTGTCAAGGTGAGGGTAACATAAACACCCAAATGTACGTATAAGGCTATAGTCAGGGTTTGTTTCAAACAAGCGGGATTTCATTGTTAATGACAGTAGATAGTAAAAAGTTTAACAAGTGAGTGGCCACATTAAGGTTTTCTACCCAGAAGGTAGGTGGAAGGTTGGCTTGAAAAAGTAAGGTTCGAATGAGATTGTTTATAGTACGAACCATTCGTTCGGATTTCCCATTTTGTTAGGATGTTTTGGGACAAGAAAATCGAAACTGTATTCCATTTTCGGCAAAAAGTTTATGAAAGTTACGGTTGTCGAATTCTCCACCATGATCACACTGAAATGAATGAATTTCACACTTGAACTGAGTACGAACATAGGTACGAAACAAAAAAATTTAGACCAAACATCAGATTTATTATGCAAAGGATAAACCCAAACAAACTGCGAATAGTGATCTAAAAACAGAAACTAATAATTAAACTCCTGAGAGCTCGGTAAACCAAACCTCGCGAATTTCATCAACGATTAAAAATACATCTATATAAATAGATCAATGTAAATAGTGCCATCTATTAAATTAGATGCAATGTAATATCCATCTATTAAATTAGATGCAATATATATACCACCTTTTTATAGGGAAATTTTCGCTTTATTCAATTATGTAACGTGGTTTACATAACTAAAGTAAACGAGCTCACGCAACCTACCTATGCCATCTATATCAATATTTATATCATGTAAATATCCTAATATGTCAAGTGTATATCTTAATATCATTTTTACCAAGTACATTATCCATTTAACGTATCATTTACAACATTATTTCAAAATGAGTTATATCCGTTAACGTTTATATCAAACCCTAACTATATGTAATGCATACATATAAAATGAATGTGCAAACCTTTAAGCATGTATATAAGTGTACAATGCACAATATTTGAATTATATTTTCCCTCCAAGTCAATGTACAACTCATTTTAAGCTCAATGTACAAATCAACGATGCATGAATTCAAATAAGCTCATTTTTCACCAAATTTATTTTAGTTTCTTACTACCACTTTAGCACAAGGCACAAACACTTAATGCACAACTTTTAAACCCTAAATCTAAACCCTAAATCATCCTAAAACCCTAAACCCTAAACGAAACCCTAAAACCCTAATTTCATTTTAAACCTAAACCTTGATCCTAAACCTTAATTCTAAACATTAAACCTTAATCCTAAACCCAAATCTTATATCCTAAACCTTAATCCTAAACCTTAAGCTATCCTAAACCCTAACCCTAATTGGAATTCAACAAAAAATCTAAACCCGAGGACAAAACAACCCCGGACACCCTTTCTTTCATTTTGACCTATTACACTAATCTAGCCCCTAACACCCTTCACGCACCTCGATGGGACTACCTACTACACCCATTCAGTCCTAGCATACACCCACATCACCTCCTGTAAGCTACTAACAACACTTGCACGCCAAACACCCCCTCGTACCCAACTTAAAACCTGAACCACCATACACTCTTATACTCCTCTCTTAGCTACTCCCTATCTCATTCCTATCACTTATAGATTTCCTAAGTCACTACTCTACAACACTTGGACACCATACCAAGAAAACTTGGCCACCAAGGGTCATTCGACCCTATATAAGCCGAAAAATTCAAACCATTTCAAACACACCTCAAAACTCATCAAACATACAAATGAAGTTCTAAATAAAGCTAAGGAAGATCAAGTGAAGTCCTTAATGATCATAACTTGAAGTAAATATCAAGAGAAAAAAGAAACCATTGAAGGCGTTTTCTAGGCGTACGAACCCAAAACCCTCTTTTCGACCCATTTAAGCTCAAGTAAGCTCAAAATTGTAACACCCTCAAAAATCAGGACAACGCAGCGGAATGGTAACATTGGGGTGCTACTTCAGGGCACAAAACACAAGTCATGGAAAACGACCTTAAAATGGACGTTTTAAATAAAGTCATATTCTATTTAATAAAAGATCAGAGTTGCACAGGTTTCATTTATAATGTATTAGAAAACATTGTCAAGTTTTGTCAAATAGTACTCAAGTTTTTAAGCCTTCACAAATTTTATATCGGCTGCGACTCGAATGCTCCCAATGTCCACTAGCAAAATAGTAACCTAAAAATACATTGCTAAAACGTCAACAATAATGTTGAGTGAATTCATAGGTTTAAGTAAAAAAGCTGGTTGGTTATTGAATAATTTAAGAAATATTCAGAAGAAAAGTAGCGTTTTACAACATTTTAAAAGTTGTTATTTCCGAAATCTCCATCCAAAATCCAAGTAGTGATTCAGTAAATCAAGAAGTATTTAAAAAAATGGACCATAGATCGAAGTAACAGGTTGGACTAAGTACATATTCCGAAGTCCAAAACAAGTAATGTAGACAAGAGAAACACATTCACCAAGTCTAAATATATATTATTGCACTAAGCTCATGACACCGAAACCTTAGCGTAACTTCAATCATGAGATTGAATGCCCCATAAAAGTAGGATGTTCTGCCAAACATCCTAGAAAGTAATATCTCAAATGTTAAATGCACCTGATCAAACTAGTGACCCAAGGAAAGGTGGGGATTGTCAATCCCGATAGATCTATCCACAACACTCGCGCTCAGGACACTAGCAACTGACGGTTCATGATAAACAGGGGACTTAAATAGCAGAGAAGGTACTTAGGCATAATGTATTCCAGGAGAATAGATATACAGTTTTTATTAAAATACATTTGTGTTTTCCGTAAGGAAAAACAAATCTTGTTGTTCAATTCAGGTTTTCAAAGTATAGGTATTCCGATCTTCAATTCTGTAGCAAACAAATCGAGCTTTAGTAAAAATAGTCATATAACGCTTATGTAGTAGAAAGCAATAAGTTCACTTTGTAAAACGAGCATGTATTCCCCTCGCGGGTTTATAAAACATTAAAAAGATTGAAATGCGAGACTATGAACTCAAAAAGTATTGAAAGGTAATTGTATTGTAGTAAAATATACAAGTTTGTAAACGAGCATGTATTCTCTTCCCAAAACAGTTTAAACAAGTAAATAGGCGGCTATGAATTCTCACTTGAGTGTGAATGAATTCAACATGTAATTCAAAATAGAAAATGCGTCACGGAGGAATCGAAGGCATCTAATCAAATATAGGTCGTATAAGTACTTTACACTTTTGATTTTTTATAGGTCGTATTGAATCATATATTGCGTTCGGGCTATCATAATTAAGAGGTGTTGTAGTTGAACGTAATGAGGAGATAGGACTCTTTAAATGTAATCAACAACCGGTCGATACGCCACCCGAAAGAGGCCTCATTATGAAACTCCCTAGTAATATAGTACTTTGATTAATGCCACATATAGGTTATATAGTTCAATCACGTTTAATTGTGTTTGTGAATTATGATTATAATCCCATTTGACAAATAATTGCTATGTATTAAAGCTCGTTATAATCGTTAAATAGTTCAATCGCCTTGGTAAATAACATTTTTAAAGTTTTAAAACAAGTATAATTAAACTATTTAAGTGATTCCATAATGTTTTTTTTCATTTATTTTTTTTTTTTTTTTTTATGCATAAAATTTATAAAAAACGAACCAACACTATTCATCTCAGGAAATTGTGGTCTTTCTAATTAGTTTACTAAATATACATTCGAAAATTATGAAATCAGTCAGGTTTACGTAAAATTCCGTATGCCGTACCAACATTGCTAGTTTTACATTTCGAACTTCAATCAGACCCGAAGGCCCTCGAATAATGAGCTTCAACAGCAGCTGAAGCGTGCACAGTTTTATTTTAGGCTTTTATATTTAATGTTCGGATAACTTTGAAACGTCGTATCTTAACTCAGTTTTTAATCCGTTTTTAGTGATTCTCTTTCGTGTACGTCTATTGTAATTAAATGTTTTATAATTTTTTTCCAAAAATGCTATCTGTTTTTTTGTGAACAGTATAATTTTATAAATTAGTTTTTATCAAAAGCTTTAATTAACGTTTAATCGAAAACTATATATCTTTCTCGTTATAAATCCGTTTTTTTCGAGATTCCTTATCTTTTTGGAATCGTCATTGATGAGTAGAATTTTTATCAAATTATAAAAATAATTTTGTTATTTACACGTTTTTGGACTGAAACTTGGTTGTGTTAACTTTTTTTGATAACTCCATTT
Organism: Tanacetum coccineum; assembly: GCA_026074375.1. Classification (NCBI taxonomy): domain Eukaryota; kingdom Viridiplantae; phylum Streptophyta; class Magnoliopsida; order Asterales; family Asteraceae; genus Tanacetum; species Tanacetum coccineum. The sequence goes on from BQNB010152970.1 coordinate 9,672, forward strand.
TCAGGTTAAAATCCTAATGATGATTTAGTTATATTAGAACATGTAACACATAAAATCATGATACATAAAAGTATGAAGGTAGTAAGAAGACCTTAGGAAGGATGTATGTGAGAGAATATAAGTGGCTAAACCCGTGTTTGCTCGAAACCAAAGATTGCACAATTGAAAACCCTAGCTTTGCCAAGATAAAACCTAGTTTTCACTTTTCTGATAAATACTTGAAAAAGGTAATCTAATGCTTGGAAAAACACTGTAGAATATCTTAGGATGGAGTGTGGTTGATGTGTATAGGTTGTTAAATTTTGGTATGGCTTTGTTTATTGGGGAGGGTTGCGCGTGGCATGTGATAGAGCACAAGGGAGTGTTTTTGTGATTTTTACTAAGTTTTTTTGCATGTAAGTGTTATCTAAACTCTTGTCATGCTCTGTATATATAACATAAAGGCTATTCAAAGATGCAATAGGGATCTTGGGAACAAGATATGAGGTCTTAGGGAAGACTCTTAGGTCAATGGGAAAACGGTATGGGGTACCACCATGTCACCAAGCAAGCAACCAAGCACCTCCATCACCACCCTTGGCCACCAAGTTAGTCTTGTCACCTCCTTGTTACCTTATATCAATCAAACCCCTCCACCACCCCACACCCTGTATAGCTACACTCCTAGCTCTTCCTAATCACCCTACATCCTTCCTTAGTCACTACTCTATAGCCCTTGATCCCTACTCTAAGTATTCTTGGCCTCCAAGGTGTAAAACTTGGGCACTAAGGGTTTTCGAACCCTATATAAGCCGAAACACACACACCACTTCAAACACACCTCAAAAACTCATCACCACTCAAATGGAGTTCTAAATCAGACCAAGGAGGATCAAGAGAAGCCCCTAGATCAGAATTGAAGCCAAGAACCAAGAGAAGGAAGCCCTTAAAGTCGTTTCTAGGCGTACTAACCCAAAACCCTCTTTTTGACCCAATTTAGCTCAAGTAAGCTTATAATCTTGTTCAATAAGCTCATAATATGTTTTCGAATGTTCATAAGACTCCTAAGATCCTATATGAACTCTTGTTTAAGCCTTAAATCCTCAAACCCATGCGTTTTTTGGTTAAAACCCTAAAAATGACCTGTTTTGATTTTCTAGCTAACGAATCCTTTTTCTAAACTTTTGTTATGTTAGAACATCTTATTTTAGCTTAATCTAATAAGCCATAAGCTGCAAAACTCTTTTGGATTTCAAAAATATCAAAATTATGAATTTTGGACTTGATTTGCAAATGTTTTCATGCATAGGGGTATATATCGTAACTTTTTAAAATTTATAACTAGAAGGGCTGAAAATGTCATTATTCCAAAGTTATAACTATAAGGACCTATCTTGCCAAGTTTTAAAGTTAAAGGATTAAATTACATATACTTTATATATAAAGGACTAAATTTGTAAAAGTTTATAAATCAAGGGTAAATATTGCCATTTTTGCAAACTTAAAAATATAAAATATAATATTTTTATATAAATTATAAAAATATATATTAATATTATAAGACTCGATTTTATTAAAACCCGACACATTTATCGTTATTAATCATCGATCGACGCATTATAAAAACAATTACGTTATATATTTAACGTAATTTATCATCGACTAGCTTTTAAAGAAACTTAAAATCTTATCGTATCACGTTACTAGGGAATTTCATGTGAGGGGTACCATTTGAGTATTTGTTTTGACAGTTTGCTGGGTTTACGATTTAAAGTGCCCTGACTCCTCAAACGATACTACATGGCCTCTGGATTATGATAGCCCGAACAGTGATATAATATTTCCATAAATTAATAAATCAAAGTAATACATTAAACTTTATGAAGTTTTGAAACATAAATTATCACACTAAGACTTGGCATATTACCCCAGGTTGCGTGACAAGGCCGTTACTTTCACTTGATATACTTTTGCCATCAATCAGATTTCCTTGTTAAGGTGAGTTCATAGCCTCGCATTTTAAATCTTTGAAATGTTTCATAAACCCGCAAGGGGGATCCATGCTATAAATCATAAATACAAGTATTTTTTCCAACTGTATGCTATTCTGATGCATTATTGCCTGAGTCCTTACTTTTGCCATTAAGACCCCACTATCATAATCCGTTAATTACTTTTCGGAGTAACCGCGAATACTGTGAATAGATCTATTTGGGACTGAACTCCCCCGTTGGTGTACCTATACTTTCTGGTAACCAAACGCGATTTATTTGAATCACTATGTGGGTGTTTGGCAAAGGTACCCATTGGGGCAACTTCTGGTGATTATTGATTATCTCAAGGTCTCGATGTTATGAGCTTAGGGCAATAATACTGTTTTCTATAATAATTATACTCATTGCAATTATTACACTTATGGGTGTATAACAACGTAACCCACTATTGAACTTGTATTCAAACTGTTTAACATAAACCTATGAATTTTACTCAACCTTTGTGTTGACTTTTTAGCATGTTTATCTCAGGTAACTGAGCATCTTGTGGCACAGAGTGGCATGGACTTGAAGATGGCTAAACTGTTATCATTCAAACTTTATGTTTCTAGATTTTAGGATCTCTCTTCTTGTAAAACTCTGATGAATAAATGAATGATAACTAAATTTTACAAAAACGTCTCTTTGCGAGTCGTTTTCTATGATTATGACTATTGTACTATGAAATAATACCCCAGATTAGCTTCCGCTGCTATATTTGTCAAAATGGGAGTGTTATACTTATGCTACTAGTGATGTGTTGTCTGCTCAATCAGATAGATGTAATGTTATAGTTTTGACTTGGATTATGATTGTGGTTTCTCAAGATGTTTATATGGGCTTGGTCTATTCTGAAAATGTAGCTACTATGTGGAAAGAGTTAAATGAAACATATGATAAAGTTGATGGTTCTGTGGTTTATAACTTGCTTTAAAAAATTAATTTTGTCAAACAAGGTGGTAGTTATATTGCTGATTATTATCATAGATTAAACTCTCTTTAGAGAGAATTTGATGCTCTGATTAAACTGCCTAAGTGTACTTGTAAAGTTAAGTGTAGTTGTGATGCTTGTAAGGAACTAGGATTGCATTAACAACTCATGAAGCTGATGCAATTTCTAATGGGCCTGGATGATTGTTATCAGCCTGTTAGAAGTTCTCTTCTCACAAGAGATCCTCTTCCTGAAGTTAATGATGCTTATAATGTGGTTTCAAGGTAGGAATCCCATAGAGGGGTTCCTGAGTCCTCTGGTGTTATTGAGTCTAAACAGAATGCTACTTCTTTTGTTGCTAAAACCTTTAACAATAATAGGAGACAGTTTAACAATAATAATAACTTCACCAGAGGCTCTGCTAGTAATGTCAATAGGGGACCTAATCCAAACTTGAATTGTAAACATTGTGGTAAATATGGTCACACCATTGATAGGTGTTTTGAGATTGTTGGTTTTCATTAAGGTTTCAAGAGGAATTCTAATACTTTTAAACAAACTTTTAATGCTAACGCTGATATTAAGATGAATGATAAACCCTCTACTTCTAGTCTATCTTCTGGCTTTGCTCCTGAGCAGATGCAAAAGCTGCTTAGTATGATTAATGATAAGTCTTCTGGGAGCATACATGCCAATATGGCAGGCAGGGCTTCTTTCTTTAATGGTAATGTCTCGTTTAATATAAAATTTTTAGAATATTTCTATGCCAATTCTATTCTTTCTATGACCACTATTACTATGGGCTGGATAATTGATTCTAGGGCAAACCAATATTTAACTGTTTCAATTACTGAAATGTATAATATTATGGATATTTCTGAGTTAAAAATAATTGTTGGTCACCCTAATGGTACTCTTGCTACTATTAATCATGTTGGGAACTTAAAATTAACTAATAATGTGATTCTTTATGACATTTTGGTTGTTCCTGGGTATTGTGTTAGTCTTTTATCTGTTAATAAACTCATTAGAGATAGTAAAATGTTTGTTGGATTTGATGAAAATAAATGTTATATTCAGGAATTGAAAAGGGAGAAAGTTCTGGGGACTAGTAGTGAATCTGGTGGCCTATACCTGTTTGATATGAATAATTCTTATTTTATAGGTAAGTCTAATGTGATTCTATTTTTACATGTGTCTAAATTGTTATGGCATAATAGGCTTGGTCATCCTGCTGACCAAGTCTTGTTTGTGGTTAAGAAAGACCTAAGTATCTCTGAGAACACTTTTGTGCCTATGTGTGAAGTCTGTCAAAGGGCTAAGCAAACAAGGGAACCTTTTCCCTTGTCTGACCATAAGTCTAAGACTCTAGGTGAACTTTTTCATCTAGACTTGTGGGGTCCTTATAGAGTTAATAGCAGAGAAGGATATAGATATCTTTTAACTGTGGTTGATGACTATTCCAGGGTTGTATGAGTATACTTAGTAAAAACTAAGGATGAGGTCTTTGACGTGTTTATTTCATATACAAAAATGATTCATAATCAGTTTGATGTAAAAAAAATGGTTAGGTCTGACAATGGAACCTAGTTTGTTAATAAGAACATGTTTAACATGTTTTCTGGGTATTCTTCATCAGACCTCTTGTGCTCAT
>BQNB010152971.1:0-15701 GCA_026074375.1 Tanacetum coccineum
ATACCAAAAACCCTAAACCCCTAACCACTATACACCATACCAAAAACCATAAACCTCAAACCACTAGGTATAATATCACAAGTGATATTCACATTAACTTTAAAACCTATACCAAAAACCCTAAACCCCTAACCACTAAACCCTATACCAAAAACCCTAAACCCTAACCACTAAACCCTATACCAAAAACCTAAACAACTAACCATTAAACCTTATACCAAAACCCTAAACCACTAACCGCTAAACCCTATACCAAAAATCCTAAAACCCCCTTCCTAACTACTAATCCCTATTCCAAAAACCCTAAACCCCTAACCACTAAACCTTATATTAAAAACTCTAAAACTCTAACCACTAGGTATTATATCACTAGTGATTTATACATAAACTTTAAAACGTATACCAAAAACCCTAAACTTCTAACCCCTAAACCCTATACCAAAAACCCTAAACAACTAACCACTAAACCCTATACCAAAAACCCTAAACGCTAACAATAACCTAACACTAAACCCCATACCAGAAACCCTTAAACCATTACCGCAGTACCCTATACCAAAAACCTTACACCCCCTTCCCTCCCACCCCCCCCCCCCCCCACCCTCCCCCCCCATTAACCACTAAACTCTATGCCAAAACCTAAACCCTTAACCATAGGTATAATATCATAAGTGATTTATTACATAGACTTTAATATCTATGCCAATAACCCTTAAACACAGCTAACCCTAAAATCCTATAACAAAACCCTAAACCCCTAGCCACTAGGTATAATATCACAAGTGATATATATATTTAGTTTAAAATATATACCAAAAACCTTAAACCTCTAACCAGTAAACTTTATACCAAAAACCCTAAATCCCTAACCAGTAGATATAATATCACAAGTGATATATACATAAACTTTAAAATCTATACCAAAAACCCTAAACCCTTAACCACTAAACTCTATACTAAAAACCCTAAACCCTTAACCACTATATATAATATAACAAGTGATGTATACATAAACTTTAAAAGCTATACCAAAAATCCTAAACCCCTAACCACTAAATCTTATACCAAAAACCCTAAACCCCTAACCACTAAACCTTATACCAAAAACTGTAAACACCTAACCACTAAACCCTATACCAAAACCCTAAACCACTAACCGCAATACCCTATACCAAAAACCCTAAACCCTCTTCCCTAACCACTAAACCCTATACCAAAAACCCTAAACCCCTAATCACTAAACTCTATGCCAAAAACCTTAAACCCCTACCCACTAGGTATAATATCCCAAGTGATATATACATAAAATTTAAAATCTATACAAAAAAACCTAAACCCATAACCACTACCTATACCAAGAACCCTAAACGCCTAACCACTAAACCCTATACCAAAATCCTAAACCCGTAACCGCTAAACCTTATACCAGAAACCCCAAACCCCTACCATTACACTAAAACACTATACCAAAAACCCTAAACTAAACATAAATAAAAAACCAAAACCCCTAATCATAGGTTTAATATCACACTGATATATACATAACTTTAAAATCTTTCTCAATATGCTTAAACCCTAACCACTTAAACCTTTATACCAATACTCCTTAAACCGCATAACCACTAGGTTATATCTCATGTGATTATTATACATTAACCTTTAAGTTCATTCCAAAATCCATGGAACCCGAACCACTATGCCATATACCAAAATATATACCCTAACATAGGTATAATATCACAAGTGCTATATGTTGGATTATGACCATATATGAATTAATATATGTCCGGAAATATTTTCGAACCTAAGGAGACGCACACGTTTATATGTTAAATGACGAGAAGATATATTAATATAATATATTAAATGTATAACAAACGATAGTTAAAAGTTAACGAGTATTAAATAATTAGTTAAACGTTTAATGGTTAAACGTGAGGGACTAATTATTTATAAACCGAAGTTTAAAGGGTTGGTTCTTTTATTTTGTATCCTTAGTAGGCAAGAAATAGAATCCCACAAGGATTAGGATATAAAGTGTATATATATATGGTTTATGTTTTCATTAGTCTAGATATAACCACAAAATACTAAAACCAAAAAAACGATTAATATATTCCTTGTGTTTTTTGTTGACCGGAAAAAGCAATTTGCAAATTGTGTGGTTTCTTCATTCGGTCAAACCATAACCAACAAACAACTTTAAATTGGTGATTTGATAATCACTTTTGGTGATTATTGTTCGTAAGTTGATAGATTCAAGAGACGAATAAGAACGTTTGTTATACACTACTAGTACTAGCATACCTCGTCGTTTGCTAAGAACGTATAGTGTGTGGAAGCTTAGAGGAATCATACCTTTGATTCTAGTGGTTACGCGTTGTATTATACACACGCGTATAAAGAAGACGGTGTTTACGGTTACCTTTAAACGGTGTATCGTTTCGTGCTAAAAGGTACATGTTTTCTATCTTGTTAATTATTATGTTCTACACGTGATCATTTATTCCGCTGCGTACTCGTGATAATTAATATGGTTAATTAGATTATAAAACCCAACAGTGGCATCACGAGCCATCGTGTAGAATTTTTAATTACAAGAAATTAAGTTGGACAAAATTAGAGTTTCATAATTAATTTTAATGCCCCGTTGGGCGTTTTTTTTAAAACAGATTTCGATCTGGACGGTTATTAAATTAATTAGACGAGATTTAGGTTGTATGCAATTTTATATAAAACTTGATATATTAATTGTTAATTGTATTTTTTTTTTTTTTTAACTTTTAAGTTTTTTTTAATTGTTAATAAGGATCCATGATAAAATCATGCAAATGTATCATGATTGATATTAAGATATTATAATTTCCTGTTAAATTTTTCTAGATTTGTTTTAAATATGATTAAAATACACATAATTTTAAATATTTTCTTAACTGGTAAGATCCTTGATTCATGAATTCGGGAAGACCCTTATTAGTGAATCAATGGGGCCTAAAAAATAGTTAAAAAGTTTTATGTGCTATGTGGTATTTATTTATATAAGGCTTACGCAATCGATTGTTTCGATGTATGTGGCCGGAGTTTATAGGACGAAGGAGCCTTATATGAATCATGAATGTTTTATTATTAGATAATTAGGATTTATTTAATGTTTGCATGCTTAATTGTTAAGTGTGTTTAAATAAATGTTATTTAGTTTTGTTGATGTTTATTGGTTTTATTTTATAGTTCTTGATTGTGAGTAAATAAAAGTAGTCTTTTCTGAAAACAAAAATAAACATGACTAATGATTATCGAAATAAGATTTATCATGGATTATATATTGCAAAAAGTCAAAAATGGATCCGGCTTACATTCGGTGTAAAATCTTCCATGATTAGAGAGCAATTATAGTTCATAATGTGTTTTTCAAATTTAATTTTTAATTTTATCAATGACGTAATTTGCAAAAGTACTATTTAGTTGCAAGGATAAGGTTCGGGGAGACTCATCAAGACTTCGGTCTTGTAGATACCATTACCCTATAATACCGGACTACGTTGTAGTTTCCTTACCTTGCATACTATTTAGGAAGTCGCGAATGTCTAGGGTTTGATTTTTTAATCATTTTTTAATCTTTTCCCGCGATAAAAAGAAACTCTTTACATTTAAACCACACGTTGTTCGTAATTTTAAGGTATCAACTTTTTATGTATAAGATACAGGATAATGGTGATACCGTAATAATAAACTTAATGAGTAAAGTTTTAATTAAAATTAATGATACGAAGATGTATGCATGACTTTCTTGTACATATTTGCACGTCAATGATTAGGCTTCCTTTTTCAACTAAGTTGTTTGACCATTTTCCCCCCAAAAAATTTGTAAAACACTTGATGATTGCTCTTTACCTATGCGCATGTAGACGTGTGTTATTTGCAATCAAAAGGTAATTATACGCTTTTCCGTGAGACGGTGGAGTGTTTCATAATTAACAGTTTTTGATGGAGAATTAGCGTTGTTGTGGTCTGACTGTAACACGCGGCCATAGATGGGATGAACATGCTTACTAGATATTTTTGTAATTAAGTAAAGTCATATGGTTAGGGAATGAAAATGTTGTGATTATCAATCGTTGATTTCCTTTTGATACACAATCACTAGCAGATCAAACTGATGTGGTGGGGGTATGTCAGTTGGTCCTAACCTAAGGAAATTAATTGTTTATTTATTAAATCATGGGTAATTAATTTTCTTCAAGGAGTATTATCGAAAATAATAATTCTTGAACTTTTTATGTTTTTGTAGATGGCACTACCTGTTCAAAACATAAACCATTCGGCTTTCAGGTCGATGTTTGAAAAAGAAAAACTTTCTGGTAATAACTTCAATGACTGGTTTGCGACGTAAGTTAGTCTTGAGAGTCTGCGAAGAAAATGACATGTCATTGAATAGCTTTACCCCCTGCTCCTGAGGCTGGTGTGAACCTAACATTGTGGCTCAGTGGAAAGCTCTATATGAGGCTCATATGAAATTGCTAGTATTATGCTTGGGAGTATGACCCTGAACTACATAAGACAGTTTCGAATTTCAAATCGGTATGACATGTTTCAGGAGCTTAGATCTATGTTTAGAAACAAGCTGGAGTAGAGAATGTTTGATTTAATCCAGTCTTTCCATGCTTGCAAACAAGAGGAAGGTAAGACAGTTGCTGCATATGTCCTTAAGATGAAAGGATATGTGGATCAACTGGAACGTCTTGGTTATGTGCTACCAAAGGTTTTATAATTAGGCTTAATCTTAATGGATCTTCTAAAGATTTTGTGGGCATTTGTAGAAATTACCAATATGCATTAACATGGGGAAGGACAATTGTGAAATTCATGCTATGCTTATTGTGTATGAGAAGGTTTACCAATGAAGGTTGATACACCATAAGGAATGTTGATAAAAGTGGTAAAAATCCAAAAGGCCATAAAATCGTTAATGAAAAAGCAAAAAATAAGGTTAATGGCAAGGGAAAGGATAAGAAGGTTTTATATCCTAGACCAACAACCCTTAGCTTATGCTAAGAGGCCCAGCTAAGGATGTTGCCTGCCACCACTGTCAAGGACGGTAGGACATTGGAAAAGGATCTGTCTTGCTGGATCTTGCTGTGTTGCAGAAGAAGAGGAAGCAAGTTGGCTCATGACAGTTCTTCGGGTATCCTTCCACATTAAAAAATATTTCTTTCCTATATAATAAACTCCTGGGTGTATGACACTGGTTGTGGTACTAACATTTGTATTACAAAACAGGGATTTAGGATTGAAAGGAAGCTGAAACAAGGAGCTCTTTACTTGTACGTGGGCAATGGTGTTCGTGCACAAGTAGAAGCAATTGGAAGTTTTGACTTAGTTTTACCTAATGGCCTTGTGATTTGTTTAGACAATTGTCATTATGCACCTACTAACTAGAGGTGTAGTTTCAGTTTCTCGTTTGGTTGACAATGGATTTGTTCAATGTTTTACGGATTGTGGGAATTTCAGTTTCAAAGAATGGTGTTCTTTATTTTAATGCTGTTCCTCGTAATGGTATTTATGAAATTGATATGCATGATCTTGTACCAAATGTTAATTCTATTTATAATGTTAGCAATAAAAGAGTCAAGCATAACTTGGACTCCACTTATCTATGGCACTGTCGTCTTGCTCATATAAACAAGAAACGTATTAAACAGCTGCAACAAGATGGGCTGTTAAAAGTCAACGGATGATGAATCCTTTTAATAAAATGTGAATCTTGTTTATCTGGAAGATGACAAAGAAACTCTTACTTATAGTAAAGAAAGGCATAAAGATCTTCTTGGATATACATACTGACGTATGTGGTTCCATTTGACATGTGTCAAGGACAAGGGGGGGGGGGGACCCCCCCCCCCCCCCCCCCACTTGGTTGCTACTCTTCATTACATTCACAGATGATTATAGTCGTTATGGTTATGTTTATCTTCTTAAACATAAACATGAGGTCTTTGAAACGTTCAAAGTGTTTAAAAATGAAGTTGAAAATCAACTCGGGAAGACCATTAAGGCAATACGATCAGATCGGGGTGGCGAATACATAAGCCAAGAGTTTAAAGATTATCTAAAAGCTAATGGAATTGTTCAACAGCTTACTCCTCCATACACACCACAACATAATGGAGTGTTGAGAGGAGAAACCTTACATTTATAGATATGGTGCATCTAATTTTTTCTATGAATTTACTACTTTGCCTTTATACTTTCGGGTTTATGCTCTTGAGTTGCAACTACGATTCTCAATATGGTTCAAATATGAAGGATGAAAAACACCATATGAACTGTGGTATGGAAAAGTTCCAAACTTGTCTTACTTAAAGGTTTGGGGATGTGAGGCTCTTGTGAAGAGAGATACGCCTGACAAACTCGAACAAAGATCTGTTAAGTGTATCTTCATAGGATACCCAAAGGAAACAATGGGTTACTATTTCTACTTCCCCTGAAACAAATTGTTTTTGCAAGGTATGCTAAATTCTTTTGAGAAGCGTTCAAAGTCTAGAACTCAGTTGGGAGGGCGGTAAAAACTTGAAGGAAATTCAAGAAGAAGAAGATACAACACATTCTGAAATCACTAGCAACATTCCTCAAGAGGTGGAGGGTTTTGAACCACCACAGAGGAAGTGAATCCGATTCTAGGTCCGAAAAGGCAATCGAGGCCTTCCAACCCGCTTACGTCTATTGTAGAGGTGGAGGTGCATAGTCTCTAGACGGTTCTGAATGACCCCTAGCTATATCGCCGCAAATGTTAGATTCAGAATCTAATAAGTGGAATTGATGCTTGATGCGGAAAATGCAATCCATGATGGACAATATAGTATGGGTTCCTGGTCAGATCTTCCTCCCGGTTGTAAGACCGTTGGGTCGCAGGTGGCTTTTTAGAAAAAAAGACACTGACATGGTTGGTATTGTAACGTCTATAAAGCTAGTCTTGTACAAACGGGTTACACTCAACTCTACAGGGTTGATTATGAGATACGTTCTCACCTGTGCTGACATTTGAGTATTAGAATCTCTCATATCTATAGCAGCATAATAAGATGTGAGATATGGAAAAATGGATGTTAAAACAGCCTTCTTGAATGGTTACCTTGATGAAGACATCTATATGGTGCAACCTGAAGGTTTTGTTGATCCTAATCATCCCAGAAAAGTATGCAAGCTTCAAAGATTCATTTATGGTCTTAAGCAAGCATCAAGAAGCTGGAAATAAAAGATTTGATGTGAAATCAAAAGGTTTGGAATTTACTAAAAATTTGTTGTGCCATGTGTATATCCAAAAGGCTAGTGGGAGTAATGTTACATTCCTCATCTTGTATGTTGATGACATAATAATCATGGGAAATCACATTCTAAGTTTACAAAGTGTAAAAGATTATCTTGGAAAGTGTTTTGCTATGAAGGATTTGGGGGAAGCAGCATTTATTCTTGGAATCAAAATTTATAGAGATAGATCGAAGCGATTAATTTGGCACTTTGTCAAAATGCTTACATGGATAATGATCTTGATAGAGTTATAAAATGGATAATTCAAAACGTGGTCTTATCACCTTGCAAGAAAGACTGTGACATGAACAAATCACAAGGTTTACTCAAAAACTAATTGAGGTGATCGCATGAAGAATGTACCTTATTGCTTCGGCTGTTGGGTCCATCTGTTTGCGGTTAGATGACACTTGCCTGACTGTGCGTTCGCGCATAATATGGTCAAGCCGATGTCAACAGATTCAAGGTGAACATCATTGGACTGCTGTGAAAAACATTTCTTAAGTATTTAAGAAATACTAAAGATATGTTCTTGGTTTTTGGGGAAATCCTAGCATCAGAACTTCGAGTTGAATTGATCATTGCGATGCTGGATTCGTGGATGATAGAGATGACACTAGTCTCAGACATGATATGTCTTCGTTTTGAATGGAGGCGCAGTGGATTGGAAGAGCTCCAAGCAAAGTACCATTGCAATGTCTGCTACCGAATCTATGATACATAGCTTCGTCAGATAAGCTGCATGGAAGCTGTTTGGATAAGGAAATTTTATCGCGGGCTTGGTATTTGTACCAACGTTAAATGAACCTTTGATATGTTCTGCGACAATTCAGATGCAGTTCACTTTGCTAATGAAAGGGTGGTTCAGAAAGCGCCAGACACTATCAATGGAACGTTATCATATGTTCGGGAGTGTGTTGAACTGGGCAAAATGAAGGATACTTAAGTTCACACAGATAACAATCTTAGCTGATCCTTTTACAAGGATTTATCAAAATAGGAAAGATTACTCTACTTGCCTGGGGCTGGGGCTTCGGTCCTGCTAGTAGTTTCATATAGATCTGTGTTTTAGTATTTGATAAGGATTGTAAAAATTTTTTATTTTTTGATAATGATTCGTTGGTATTTTGTTATTTTTCTATTTTAAATTGTGTAATATATTAGCATGTTTAATCATGAATAATAATGTGATTATTACAAATAATCCGTTGTGATTAATAATATGGGAATATTGTTAAACTAAGATTAATTATGAGTGATTGGCTGATATTTTAGTTTGTGGATTACAGATATTAAGATTTTTAAAAAAAAAAAAAAAAATTTTTTAAAAAAATTTTTTAAAAAAAATTTAAAAAAAAAAAAATTAAAGGATTGAGTCCACCATCTCTCTGATATTCATAAGATGAATATTGGATTTCCCTGCCACAAGAATATCACTTTATGGATCGACGTCATCAAGTGAATCTTGTACGTGATTTTATTTACATAAATCCTTAGACTTGAGATGCAAATGGGTTTAGCATATATGGATATTCCTTCTTGATATAGTTTAAGTTGTCCTGAATAAGGTAACTAATAAGGGCTATGTCAGAATGGTTTATGTCATATGATGACTGGACACTTGTAGTTAATATAGAATTTGTTCCTTCAAATTGTTGAAGAAGATGCACTGGTCCCTCATAGAAATAATCAGATGTGTGTATGGCCGTACCTGAAAACTCAAAAAAGATTTGTCTCATTGGTTTTCAGTAATCTTGATTTCTCATATATGAGAAACAGAATCAGTTAATATGGAATGACATTGATCCATATCCAATTTAACAACGGTATCGGAAACAAAGGGATTGTAAATTCATAAATCATTTGTTCAATACATAAACTTTAAAACCTATACCAAAAAACCCTAAACCCCTAACCACTAAACCGTATACCAAAAACCCTAAACCCCTAACCACTAGGTATAATATCACAAGTGATATATATACATAAACTTTAAAATCTATACCAAAAACCCTAAACCCCTAACCACTAGGTATAATATCACAAGTGATATATACATAAACTTTAAAATTTATACCAAAAACCCTAAATCTTATACCAAAAATCCTAAACCCCTAACCACTAGATATAATATCACAAGTGATATATACATAAACTTTAAAACCTATACCAAAAACCCTAAACCCCTAACCACTAAACCTTATACCAAAACCCTAAACCCCTAACCACTAAACCTTATACCAAAAACCCTAAACCCTCCTCCCTGACCACTAAACCGTATACCCAAAACCCTAAACCCCTAACCACTAAATCCTATGTCAAAACCCTCTACCGCTAACCTCTAGGTATAATATCACAAGTGATATACACATAAACTTTAAAATCTATACCAAAACCCCTAAACCCCTAACCATTAAACCCTATACCAAAAACCCTAAACCCTTAACCACTATGTATAATATCACAAGTGATATATACATAAACTTAAAAACATATACCAACAATCCTAAACCCCTAAACACTAAACCGAACATCACAAGTGATATATACAAAAACTTTAAGATCTATACCAAAACCCCTAAACTCCTAACCAGTAAACCTTATAGGAAAAACCCTAAACCTCTAACCACTAGGTATAATATCACAAGTGATATATACATAAACTTTAAAATCTATACCAAAAACCCTATAGGTATAATATCATAAGTGATATATACATAAACTCTAAAACCTATACCAAAAACCCTAAACCCTTAACCACTAGGTATAATATCACAAGTGATATATACATAACTTTTCTTTACCACATGTGATATTCTAAGACTAGTTGAAAACAACATCAGCCTTCAGACTTGCCAAATCCGCCTTCGGAACCTTATTAACTAAGATTCATATGTGGCTTAATACTGATTACTCCTGATATTGTAATATCACCGGTGATAAATATAACATTTGTTAACTAAGATTCACTTATGGCTTAACACTGATTACCCCTGAGCTTGTATTATCATCGGTGATAAATATAACATTTATCAACTAATATTCACCCGTGGCTTAACAAATTATTTCCCCTGACATTGTAATATCATCCGTGATAAATAAATAAAAATAAAATCTCATGTGACACTAGTCATGGTATTCACATATGAATAATATCACAAGTGATAAAGCAATATAATGTGACACTAATTGTAATTATTAGATTAGCTTTTACTATATCCTCACTTTTAACTGTTGAAATTTGCTGTATATGTCAAGTATATTACTCTGAAATGACTAAGACATGCCATTTAAATACTTTTCAACTTTGATACAATGTTATATCACAAGTGATAAATAAGTGTCACTTATTAATACCAAAATGAATAAAAAGAAAGCAAACTATGAAACAAAAACTTAACGAATTTTCAAAATCAAATGAGTGTTGCTTTAATTTAGCATTGCTTTTGAGCAAAAATAAAAATTCACATAACAATGTTTAACCCTTTTATTCATACTAAGAGTATAGTATCAATAGTGATAGATAAGATTGATTACATATTAAAAATTCTAAAAAAACACAACTTTTGAGCAAAAGTTCATTCTTAAGCAACATTAAACCGATAGCAAAATATTTCTTGTGCTTGTCTATTGCGATGAAAGATAAAAAAACCATCTAGTACCTGAAAAGTATAAAAATATTTAAAAAAACACATAGGTGATAATATATAAAAAAATATACAAAGCAATGAAATATCATAGATGATACTAAAGGTTATAAAACATACTTGTTTCTGAAATATCACAAGTGATATTAGAAATGTCAGATAACAAATATCACAAGTGATATTAGACATCAACTGTGTTTATGAAATATCACAAGTGATATTAGACATGTCATATAACGAGGGTGATAACGGTCGCGCGTTGAAAATTTTAAGCATATTCGGGTCGGGTTAGTCGGGTCCAAAATTTTATTCGGGTTATACGGGTCAACCCGAGTACCCCGAATACTAAATAGGGTCTGGTATCAGGTTAAAAAAATTTGGCAAACTCGGGTTCGGGTCGACCCGATTGACCCGAATAAGGATTTTTTTATTTATTTTTAATAAAAATTTTATATATTTTGTATTTAAAAAAGTATAAAGAGGATTTTTTTTTACTTTTTACACATATTCGGGTTGATCCGAACCCGAATTAATCCGTTTCCGAATTGACCTGAACCCGAGTGGCCCCTGGGTTTTAAACTTACAAAAAAAATTAATGACAAGTCATCTGCTGATATATCAATAATATATAAAGTTTATTATTTTGATGTTCTCATAAACCATAATAATAACATGGATAATAAGTTGTGACTTGCATTTATCATAAACAAATTGACTTTTTTATGTGAACCACTTAAGTCTGTACAACATTCAATTAAATTAAACAAGCCTAAACATAAGGTGATGTCACAAAAATATGAATAGAACTTGCACTTACAGGTGAAAACAATGAATCACGATTATAAAGTAAAATTTCATGCATTTCGGACATTGTCACAACATTCCCCATTATCGGCTTTAAGTGAACCTTTTTACTGGAGGAACTTCCTTCGCTGATGAGTCATCTGCTGCTGTGGCAGAGCTCATCTGAGATGCCACAGACTCCTTGACATCGTGGTATGAATTTGATGTATCTATGTCTGGTGTAGATATGTTATGCAAAGTAGTTGGGGGAGAAATTATTGTACTATCGACTGTCGTTGGTGGTGTCAAAGGAGTCGATGAACTTGGTGATGGATTGGCTGCAACTGAATCTTTTTCTTTGGAGGTAAAATCATTCACGCGAATATCATTTTCAAGGCCTACGATATTTAAAGTTGTTGGGGGAGGAATTTCGATTACTACAGTATCAACCGTCGTTGGTGGTATCAAATGAGCCGGTGAAGTTGGCGATGGACTGGCTGCATCTAAATCTATTTCTTTTGGAGTTGAATAATCTGTCTATATTCATTTATGGATGAATATCATTTTGAAATCCAACATTATTACCGTTCTCAAGTGTATCAACAAGATTTGTATAATTAGAGTCATCGAAACGATCGAGGTTGACTAATGATTCAGGAACTTGAGATGAAGCTGGTGGTTGAGTCCTGCGATGGAAAAAAAGGAAGGTGCAATTTCACCATATGGAAATTCAAAATACTGGAACATTATAACCGCAGCGAATACCACTGCCACTAGCCATACTAATCTCTTGCTTTCTAATATATATTGAACTTCATGACCCATTGTTATAAGAAAACTAAACAAACTAGTAACCAGAGCACATTTATCGTATCACCACTGTAAAATTCCCAAATGATTTTATCAGATTTTTGCATTTCATAACTAGCTCTTACTCAAAACATTTTCACAAGTGCATCAGAAAACACATATAAAAACATCTTGAAAAATCAAATTATAAGACAATAAGGAACATGACATCTAAACATCCATAGATGAGCCTATATTACTTAGTTTATTTCAAACAAATAAAATATAAAAAGCTCATTTGATAATAAGAGGCGTTCAAACACTTAAATAGCTTGTTATCTTAATGCCGTGATTTGAAACAGAAGTAGCACATCAAAACACCAACTTCTGCAGTCCATTGTTAAAACTTATTATCTGATTCTAAGTATTCTGTATATCATATTATTATAATAAATATAAAACACTCCAAGATAGAACAAAATGTTAACTTAAACTAAAAGATCTTAAAAACTTTGTTAGTTACATGTCAAGACACATGTATGTAAAAGTATCATTCTCACAAAGATGAAGACATCCTACCAACAATAACTACAATTATCCGGTTCACAAAAAACAAAATATCTTCAACATTAACATTTTGAGTGTCAAACAGTCTACCATGTTTCTAATAATCTAAGTTTTCCTTTTACAAATGAGCTGAAGAGTAATTATATAGTTGGTGACTTACTTCTATATGTACCAAAGCAGATTCACTAAAATAATAATAACAAGCCTTAATTATCTACCCAAAAACATGCTTTAATCTTATTTCAAGCACGATAACCCTAATTAAACACTCCGATTTCTCGTAATAACGCACCGATCAAAAAATTTGACTAAAGCAAACGAATAACTACATGTTGAATGTAGTTTTTGGCTAAGCATTTCATCAAACACCTTGTGTTTAGCTTTGATTCTAGAATCCTAGATACACACATGTACATCTTTGATCATAGCAATCAACAATGTTAAGCATATTATCGAACACCTTGTGTTCAGATTTCATCTACGATTATAGCAATCAATAAAATTAATGTTACCCTCAAATTTTATCTAAGATCATAGCAATCATTAATCTCCAAGCAAACATACACATTAATCACATATTAACAATAAATCAACTAAATTATGAAAATAAAAGGGAAAATGAAAGAAGACCTGAGTAACATCATCTAAGAGCATCTCCTTCTTCAACATGACCTAGCTGATGTCATCACCTCCTTCGTGGCATCATCTTCAGATCACAACAAATTCGAATCAAAATATATCACTATTAAACGTGAAGGTGATCAATAATGTAGATGGGAAGGGGAGTTGAAGAATAATTGAAAAATGGTTATGGATGGAAAGAAGAAGTGCAGTGACTAATTTTGGGGGAAAAGGGAAGATACACATTCATGTGTGTGAAAAAATAAAGAATAAAAGAAAAAAGAAAAAATAAATATATTATATAGTTGGACAAAAGAATAGGTTTATCAATTAAATCTTAGATTAATCATCACCATTAGATGAAACTCAAATAGATGGTGAGGATTTGTCCCTTAGTATGTGTGGTATGCAAATGAACTTTTCTCTTGTATTATATTAGTAATTTATATTTAGCGTGTAAGAAGTGTGTATGCTATTAACTCATTTAATTCTTGTGCGACTGACGATTTTAAGTTGGGAGACATGTTTTTTGTATTTTAGTGAATTTTTCTAAAAATAAATACTTAAATATTCAAAATAACAGTTCTAAATTTAGGCGACTCACGGCTCACAATTAATTTCTTGTGTGACCAGTAGTTGAAACAATTCTTTTTGCTTTTTTTTCTTCTAGTTTTACGTATAATCATTATTGAAACTTATGTAATTTACCTCGGTTAATGTGTAATTATATATTAAACAAATAAAACATATAACACGCAAAAATAAACACACGCAAAAATTAAACCACATATACCGAGAGGCTATGCTTCAAAGGCGGAGAGAGGAGGGGGAAGGGTGGGCATGTGCCCCCTAGCAAAAATATATAGTGTAAATTTTTAAAAATATCATAGTCTTTGTAATATGCCCCCCTAAAGTGCCGATTTATAGTGTAATTTCTAAAAATTATCAAAGTATGCCCTACAACGTTAATTTTCTGGTTCCGCCTCTGCTATGTCGTACCTCATTTGTTGAAAGAAATAAAAGAACGTCCAATAAGTCATTTCTTAATAATTTTAAGTCTTGGTTTTTTCTTCCACATATACAGCCAATTTAGTTGCTAAGCCGTCTTTATCATTTCGTTTTCTAGAGTTACTGAGCCTACCAACTTGGACTACAATTATAGAACAACAAGAATTTGGTTCCCCGCTTTGCGACGGGTTGCAAAATAGCAACATTCTAAGAATTTTGTTTAAATATCATTACACAAAGTTAAATAATAAATCTTGCTACAATATCTCTTATTAAAGGTAAAACCCGTATGATTCATTGATACCGAGTACATACCAAAACATATATAATGATCTAGTGGGCCAATACAATACATAATCAGGCTAGGCCCATATAAACTAAATTGATGCGGGATTGGGGTTGGTCCTGCATATTAGATTAGGGTGACGGGTGTATAAGTGGGCTGGGGGATGAATTAGGTCCGATTGGGAGGGTGTTGGACTATTTGTTGGCGTAGGCAATTGTTGGGCAGTGGTAGTAGGCGAGGGTGAAGAAATGGATTTGGAGAGTAATTGTAGATGTATTATATTTGGAGGTGTGTCAAGGAAGGTGTAATTTGGCGAGGTGTTTGGTGTCATGGAGCCGTAAGGGAATTGTGATTCGTCAAAAGTCACATGACGGGATAGTATGATTTTGTTTGTGTTTAGGTCAAGACACCTATATCCACGATGATTCGTTAGGTACCCAAGAAAAATGGAAGGCGTAGAACGGGGTCCATGTTTGTTGTTGGTATCTATGTGAGGGTAACAAAGACAACCAAATACACGAAGTTCGGCATAATTGGGTGCAGTCTTGTAAAGGCGAGTGTGGGGGATTTCATTATCTATGGTGGTGGAAGGCAATATATTCAAAAGGTAAGCCGCCATGTGAAGGGCTTCAACCCAAAATATGGGTGGTAGATGTGCCTGAAATAATAGGGTTCATATAAGGTTGTTGATGGTT
>BQNB010152972.1:0-15701 GCA_026074375.1 Tanacetum coccineum
ACCAAACACCGACATGACTGCAATTTTCAGTTGTAAATAAGGGCAGATCACTGGTACATTATTACCCACTTAACCAAACATACATTGAACTGCATATCAGTGGGACATTATTTTCTTTAACATACATAGCAAATGACACATATCTAAGCTGCTCTGAATCAATGTGCGTGATATAAGTATTAAACAAACTACCAATGCAACAACCGAATGCAAAATTAAAAAAAGAAACTACTTAAA
The DNA here is from genome assembly GCA_026074375.1 of Tanacetum coccineum. Classification (NCBI taxonomy): domain Eukaryota; kingdom Viridiplantae; phylum Streptophyta; class Magnoliopsida; order Asterales; family Asteraceae; genus Tanacetum; species Tanacetum coccineum. The sequence continues at coordinate 238 of BQNB010152972.1, forward strand.
CTTAAGTCTTACATAACAAGAATGCAATGAGGTTTGTAAACTTGCGTTTCATGATGGGGTGTTTGCGTACTGTGTCGTCTTACGGTTATTTGATACTTGTTGTGACCTATTGAATAACGACTTGTTATGCTTATACATGAAAAATAGCTAATACGGGCTTAGTCAATCTTTGACGGACCAAATAAAAATATGTTAAACCCATTAAAAAAATAACCCAAGCGCAAGCCTAAGTCGCGAGCTCAAGCCCAAGCCCAAGCCCAGACGCTTAGCATAAGTGACCGGCTATTGTATTGTATATCAATATCTATCTATACTATATAATGGAAAACACTACAAACTTTGAAAGTGAAAAAAATAAGTAATCTATTTATGGAAACTATAATCAATGTTTTGAACCGGGTCTCTAATCGACCCGGTCGAGTCACCGGGTTACCGGTTCGACCACCGGGTCAACCCGGTCTTCCACCGGGTCAAACAAGGGTTTCGAAAATATAAATACTGGTTTAATTTGACCCATTTTTCGACCAAAAATGGTTCAACCAGTTGAACCGGCCGGATCGAACCGGGTTTAAAAACATGATGTTTAATCCCAAAATCCTCAAACTTGTATTATTTTTCGTTTATAACCCATAAATTTTTTTATCACTACAACTATCTGTCGCTACAAAATATCATTTTCTAGTATAATATTATTTAATCAACATATTCGATAATTGCAGGATCAAGCACTTATAGTATCAATGTACAAATATACTTTTATTGTCGTGCAAGTACTTTCGATATAAAAGTGAGCAAATACAAAACAAATGCATTACGATAACTTTATCTTGTTAAACAAAAGTTGTATAATGTACAAATATTTTTTATTGTCGTGCAAGTACTTTTGATATAAAAGTGAGCAAACCCAAAAAAAAATGCATTACGATAACATTATCTTGTAAAACAAAAGTTGTATATTTTGTAAGCTTATGTTCTCATAGGACAAGTAATTCATATTGCAACAACAATAATGGTACAAAAAATTTGAGGACCATGAGTATTGATACAGACCGTAAATGATACTATTTCATGAACTTGAGACAAACGTATTAGTGCATTAGTGTATTTTAGCCTAATTTTTTTATATTACCAAAACGACGTTGTTGATAAAAAGGTACGGACAATTCCCAAGACTAGTATTTTAAATGCTATACGTATTGGTACCATGTAATATATATTCGTTACGGTATAATTCCATTTTTGTTATTTACACTACACTTGTTTTGTACTTCCATCATTTTTACATTACGTCAAAAACGAGTCTTAGACATTTATTTAAAGACTTACAAGTAATAATATACATATATTAAGGACCAGGCGCTTCAAAATTTCAGAAAGTTTTGAGGTCCCGGGCGAAATTACATAATGAGACATTTCGAGAAAATATGTTATATATAAAATATCATTATTTACGAGATATCATACAAATTAGTTATCTAAACGTTTAACATATTTATAAGAGGACAAATTTTGGAGCATCTAAAATTTTTAGGGATCCTGTGCGGTCACCCATTCTCCACACTCTAAAAAACGGCCATGTTAAAGATGAGTCAGGCATAAAAGAAGGTTATACATAAGTATGGCTCAGGGTTAAGTTTACCACAAAATCTTGTAATGGTACTATAACATACTATTCCCTTCGTTACAATATCGAGAATTTAACTCGAGGTTGGACATTTTCCATTTGGCTTATTTTAAGTTTCTACGGTTAGTTCGTTTTTTAGGCCAGTGTTGTTAACTTAGTCCTTTTTTCGTCAGGCCTTTTTTCCTATTGATATCTTTGCAACCGATCTTCGTCTCTCTCGACATCTGAAGCCTCCCCCCTTCCCCCGGCACGTGTCTCTCTCCCCTCATTCCTTTAATATGTGTCTCTCACCCCTGGACGAGTAATTCATCAAACCACAAGCAAAAGAAATTATTTTCATTCATCATCACCAATTCTAGAGCGATCCACAAACCCAAAACTGAAGATGCAAGAAGAACAAAATATTTGAGGGGTTATGAGCTTATCACGATGAAGAAGAAGATGAGAACCGGTGCAAAATCAAGAAACACAAAAATAAAGTACCAAACTCTTTATACAAAATTCACTCTTATTTCTTTCAAGTTTAACAATTTTACATCTATTAGAATTTACAAAGATGAAGAGGTATCTATTAGAATTTACAAGTAGCAACCATTATGAATTGAGTTGCAATGTATTGGTAATCACATTTCACAAATAATGGACAGTGACATCAAATGTGGTGGTGGCTGCAGATAGTAGCGGAGACTACAAGACCGTCGTTTTTGTTGTGGCGGCTGCCTCGAAAAAGAGCAAAACAAGGTACGCTCACCACTTTTGAATTGTCCAAGGTACCAACTCTTTTAATGTTAAATTATCTTAGTTTTTTTTCATGGTGGTGCTACTGTACTATGTCTATTGTTTTTATGGATGGCATATTTTGCATCTTCAATGGTTATCCTCATACACGTGGCCACACTACGGTACAAAGTTATTCCTCTTTCTGAATAAGCGATTTGGCTTTCGAAACAAGCAAATGAAGCCATGGTTGTTGTGGAAGCTTATAAAGTGTTGAGGGATCAAGCTTCTTATCCTGCTGATCAAGTCATCAAAGTGCTTGATGGGAAATTTTCTATTGTGCCTAACAAAATAAATTTCTGTGTTTTTTTTAGTATTTGGATTAGCTTATTTATGTAGCTTAATGAATTTAAGCTTATGTGTTTTAAAAAGGAATTAAGCTCAACTTGATAAGTAATGGCATATTTTCCTTTTTATTAAAGTATTGTGACTGCGATATTTAACCAAAATAAGATAGTAAATTCCTTTTGTTGTAGTTGATAAATGGTACAAATGGAGTGTTTGGATGTGTGTCTTAAAGTGATTAAGTTGTGGGATAATGAAATGGGGTGTTCGAATATGGTATTGGAAAGTGATTACTGTGATGTTCGATAATATATGACAACAAACTGATTAATTGTTGGGATAATGAGGTCATTTTTAGTCGTGTGGAAAAATAGATAGATAGAACGATATGTCGTTTAATTATTTATAGTGTTTAAGAATCAACCATAATATATATTTGATAAAAGCTTATAATACACTTATATACATAATACACAACTTAGGAATATAATACAAGTTATTGTATAAATCAATTTTGATTAAAATAAGAAATGAATTTTGTAATACGAAAAGTAACTATTCAATAAATAAGTTGCTGGCTTATGTTAACTTAGTAAACAATTCTAGAAATCTTCTTAGATTTAATTTTAACATAACGGAGAGTTTAGTAATTTCAATGTGCCGAATTTTCAACAATTCAACATGATATTCATGTTTTATACGTAGCATAGATTACAAAGATAGGAAATTATCTTGTAAAAGTCTCACCTTCAACTTAAATTCGTATAATTTTATTCGGAAGAAAAGAATCTTGTAAATTGTAAGATAGCTATTCTGATGAATAAATAATACTAGTAAGTGCTTAAAAAACTCTTCCTAATTATACCTATATTATTAATCGCCAAGATTATTCAATCGAGGCTGCAGTTAATGCAAAAAAACCCCGCCCGACCCGTTCTATTTGGGTCGTACTTTTTATTTTTAATTTCCTTTATTTAACTGAACACGTGGTAACAAAAACACACCACCACATCACCTTCTCCATCTCTATCATCTTTCACCGCCCTTATTAAACTTTCCAGATTCTTCATCACCCCACCACGAGTGAATCCAAATCCTACACACAGCTCCTTTATTCTATCTCTGCTCACTTTCCGGCCACCCATTTGGCGACCTCATCCGACCACATAGATGCCTTCGTTGACATAAAGTTAGGATCTGATTTTTAAAGTAAAGGTGCGTTGTTTTATTTGGGTTTTAATTCTTTTCAAATGTTTTGGAAGTATTGATTCATATCACATGTATCAATTTTATTTTGAAACTGTAACATTTTCACAGTTTCTTATGTTTGTTTAAATGGGGTTGTTCTTGGATTAGTAGTTGTTATTATGTTAATTGCATTTAGATAATACGCATGATTATTTTAGGAAAATTAACAGAAGTGTGTTTCGATTTGCGGGTGTGTTTGGGAATACTTTTTGCCTTAAAAATAAGCAACAAATTAAAAGAAATAAGCAATTTGGTTTAACTTTTTGTTTAAAAGATATTTTTTTTGCGTATAAGGTCTGGGTTTTAGGTTTTTTTGGGTATGATTTTATGGGCTTTGTGTAATTTGATCTAGAATCTTAAATCTAATATTATTGGTTCTGATAATTATTTTTTTGATGGAATGCAGGAAAGAGGATTTGGGAGGAGGCTGTTGACATGTACGCGTGTCAAAGTATACGAGGGATAATAGTAATATTTGTGACACAAATGGTGAGATTTTTCGGACTATGAGGGTTCTTAGTTGAGCTTATGGCTTATCCATAAGACTGCGGGTTACTTATATTTTGTGCTTATGCTTAAGCTAATGTAAATTTAGAAGCCTATTTTTCTGGCTTATTAGCTTATTAAGTTGAGTTTTAGTTTATTAAAGGCAATAGCTCAACTTGATATAAGCCATTACTTTGTGAAGCTTGATATTGAAACATGTGTTTGGTGAATTCTGATTACGGTAGCCAGAATCGATAAGATAAGATTAGTTTAAGTAATGTGGTTGTACTACTTTGTCTATAGAACCGTCTGTATCTTGGCGGGGCGGCCTTTTATGGTCGCAGCCATGGTGGACATGCTCTTTTTAATATGTTTTTAGCCTGACCGAGCTTTTATGTTTACCGCACTCTTGGGTTGTTCTGCAGTGACGGTTGATTACTGTATACGTTGTTTCTGAGCGTTTGCGTTACTGAAACGTTTTTCTTTCGTTGCTTACATGTGCTTATTAGCACCATTTTTGAATGGTAAGCGGCTGTGACGAACTTAAACACATGCGATGAAGATAGTGGCGTTTATTACACGCGTCTTGGCGAGGTAGTACGACTACGTTTGCAACCATGGCGAATCGGGTACATTCTAATCCCGGCCTACAATCGCAACTCTGAGCCAAAAAGTTTCAAACCCTGCCGTTTATATGTTTTGTAAGGTGGGTGGATCGGATCATCGGGATGAGGTTGTTACCCGATACAGATGATTCAGAGAAGTATTTTGTTGCTCATATTTTTTTTTAATTGTGTTTAAGTGATTTGATTAGTTACAAGTTCTTTTCATTTTAAAAACTCATTTATATTTGTTTGAATTTAGAAGCATATAAAGTCGAGGGATGACTTTCAGTATTGTCTTCTTTGTGGATGCCAGGTGTGTTACTCTTTTTATTCTCTTAACTCTTAATTTTGATCACACAGCTTATGATTTACACACATGTCCCATATATACTTTAAAAACTAAATAATGGTAACGCAAACTTTTTTCTGTTAGGATTGACCGCTTTATAATTATTGTTTCCGTTTATTTGACTTTTGTTGATTTTTGTTTCTAGTATGAACCAATGGAGGCACTATTGGCTAACTAACCTGGCATTAACGAAGATGATCACTAGAGTTGGAACATCAACCACATAGGGCCCATAGATAGCACCTAAAACGGACTCATTTGCAGGTAAACACTTCCTTTTCAGTATGCATCGTGTAATTCTTCGTTACCATGCCAAGTGTCTAGACGTAAGTTTGCAATTGTTGACTTTTCTTTAGCAATCATTTTTATATACCATTAAAATATAAAACATAAAATTGATATATCCATCGGTAAATGGGCCGAAATTGCCACATCTAACTAATAGTCTATTATTAGCAAAAACAAAACAAATTTATCTATCAGTTAGTATACCGACACAACTGCAGAATGAAAGAAAGGTGCACCTTACTTTCATTTTCTTGAGCTAAATTAGTGTTTCTTTATCTACATACGTGAGCGACAAAGGGTAGGTGTCAATCCTGTGTGTGATAGGTGCTGAGGATTCCTAACCTGCAATAAAAGAATGGATGCATAAGAGCCATAAGACTAGAAGAGACCAAAGTTAACATGAAATTTAAATAGCAATATACTTCTTCCATTATCACGTCAACTCATAATTAAAACCCATTATCATCTACTTTTCATCCTCCTTTTTTTAGCTTAAGGTTCCAGTATATACCAGCATTCAACAAAGAGTATGAACGTAAGTTCACAAGCAAATTACGAGTAGCATCATATGTGGAGCCTAATGAGAAAGCAATTAACATCATAAGGTAAATATTGCTTTCGAAAGAATAAGAACTTATAAAGGCACGTGAAAAGGGACACTGGTATAATTAGTTGATGGTGAGTTTAAAACAACATAAAGAACTGGAAATTAAGAGCATACCTTCTGGAAATAGATAAACTTTGTTAATTAAATGTCGGTCATAAGGAGCCACCTGCTCAGTACATAGAAATGAATGTCCTGTGAAGGAAAATAATACCAATTATATGTATCACATTTCACATCTGATTCTCCTACCACAACATAAAATGGTGTTCAAACCATGCGTGTATTGTAATCATTGCCTCTCTTTTCTACTTATGTATTGTACATCTTTTATTTTAGAGTAATAAATTTTTTTAGATCCAACGCCAAGTGCTATGTGTCTATCCATTTGTTGCTGTTAAAATAGTTACTAATTTATGAAAATTCATCCTGACAAATCATACATATACAGAGTATTTAAATATATTATTTAGCTAAAAATTGGAGTCACAAGTTTGTCACATACTATATGATATATGTACTACATTCTAAACATCCATATACTTATCATTTAGGGAAAAGGGGTTGCCTCTGTTATTTGGTTGTGGTGGAAGAGAAAGGAGATAAAGTCACTAAACGTACCAAAGAAGTGTTACTAAAACTTTTATGTATTTCTCCCATATTTACAAAAATGTAAGTAAGCATTTGGACTTAGAAAGTTGAGGTGAATAACCCCTTTGTTGACAGCATGAAATTTTAATATTCTTAAGTGGTGAATTAGGATACAAACACAGTAAAATTTTATTATTCATGCTTCTTTTAGCCGCTGTTCATTTTCTTACTATTCCTGCTTCATGAGCTACTATCGTGCTAAATATTGTGTTGAGAACTTTCTTTGTTTTAGCAAAAAAAAGTTTTGTTTTGATTTTTTGTATGTTGAAAATATAGTTTGCTGATGAACCATCGTCCTCCAAACAACAGTGTTGAAAAAAGATCGTTTCAACACTTTGCCGATAAGCATGCGCACTAAACATTGATGCCAATAGAGATGTAAAAGCCGCCATATCATCAATCATGCAAGCATTTTCGCCACCGAACATCACCAATCTGATTCTACATGTAATGAAGGTACGCACTTCTCTTTTGTTGCTTACTACTTTTGGTCCCACACCTTTGCTACAATAACAGCCGTTACTAAAGATGCATTTTGGTTTTTATTACTAAAAAGTTATAGACACAAACACAGTGAAATTTTAATATACTGCTTCTATTAGCCGCTGTCATTTCTTACTATTCTGCTTCAATGAGCTACTATCGTTGCTAAAATATTGTGTTGAGAAACTCTTTTGTTCTAACGAGTTTTGTTTCTGATTTTTTGTTGTTGAAAATATCAGTTTGCTGATGAACCATCGTCCACAACAGTAGTTGAATATATATATATATATATATATATATATATGAGTTTATGTGATATAATGAGTTTGATGGATATTTCAATATGGATCCTCTTTTTTGCCGTAGGGGTAAAATCTGATAAAGAAGTGGTCGATCTCATTGACGCTGACATTGAGGATGGAAACATTGTGAATATACTAAATTGCGCAGAAAGAATAATTTGCTTAAGTCAGAAAAGTAAGTGCACATAATAGCCAACTAATTGTCTTATTGGGTTATGGACTACAATTACCCCACACAGATACGCACAAAGCATACATGAGCGAAAGACATGGACTACAATCGCCCCGCACAGAGAATCAGATAAGCAAATCAGGGTCTGATCTTGCACATCACTGATTTAAACAGTCGAAATCACTAAATTAGGCATGTACCTTAAAGCTAGCAGTGGTTATGGGTAGACTAACGACAATATTAGTTGCAACCACTCTAAATTCATGCTTTTATCTAGCCATATGTACTCCTGAGATTCCCAGAAAGTGTATGAGATGCTAGCTCTTACTTTTATTGCTCTACCACATTATGTAACTAATGTAGCTGACAAACATTTAGTATTTAATAACATGAGCATCAATTATTTGCATTATGCAACTAGAATAAAAGTAACTTCTACGGGTTTAGAATATCTTGCTACATCAGGTGACATTCTTTCCTTCACTTTCCCCGCACTGTATGCAGTAAATGATGCGAGCGTGCAAAATTAATGACAGTTTTCTCACTTCTTATTTGTGTTTTTGCAGGTTCACCATCTTATCCAGGAACTAGAGCGACAATAGAAAACGTTCATGTTCCTGATGGCAACCAAGATTACTTGCACAACTTATGTGAATCACATTTTGCTATTTTGGAATGAAACATAGGATTAACTGTTATTTTAAAAAAAACCTTTTTAGCTTATTTCGCAATTGTAAAGTCTTGAGCTTCGTCACAATGTCGATAACATGGGTTTATCCCAAACGGCACGCTAATCGTCCCGCATCACTGTTTTCGTGATCTACATTAGTTTCTTCCTAAAAAAAGAAACCGCATACGAACATCCCAATCACGCAACAACAAAGCAAAAAACCGCGCTTCGTAGCGAAGCGCGGGCTATAAACCTTGTTCAAGTAATTATTTCATACACAAGTAAAAGTTTCATCATTAATTGTTACTTCCTTGGCATCCCAATATACGTAACTCCCTTCAGAACCCGTTTCCTATAAATTCAACTCCCACGGATGTAGCCTTTACCCACATTACCACAAATCAGCAAATCACACAATGGCCAACTCTTCAATGATAATCATGCTAGCAATCATTCTTGCAACTATGTCCATGTTGGTCAACACAAGGCCGTTAAGCAACACAACCACAAGGGATGCATCAACGCTAGTGGAGCGGCTCAAGCTCGATCAAGGTGATGGTGACGATGGTGGTTCACCTGGGTGTTGGGAAGCATTGTTAGAACTCCAATCGTGCACCGGCGAAATCATACTTTTCTTTATGAATGGTGAGACTTATCTAGGACCCGCTTGTTGTAGGGCCATCGAGAAAATTGAAAAACAATGTTGGCCAAATTTGATGGGATCACTTGGGTTCAATTCGCAAGAAAGTGATATATTACGTGGTTATTGTGATGCTTCTGCAAATGATGGTAATGTACCAATCTCTACGCCTCCACCAAAACCCTTTAACACAACTACACGTCCACCAAAACCCGCCATTAGCACCACACCTCCGCCAAGACAAGTCAATATCACTACTAGTGGTTCTATGAATCAGGACTAATTTTGCTTGTTCTTTGTTTGATCAAATGAAGCACAATCTGAAATAATGTAATAAATAAAGTGATTGATATAAATTGCTTTGTTACCTTTTGAAATTCTTGCTTATTATTAGGCTGCTAATGAATTTACCTTTTAATGTTCTTGGAGATGTTACATGATTGTTTTAATTAGTTCAAGTACTTTCCTTTTATCTTTTGTTTGTATGATGTCAAATTCAAGTAGTACTACTTTTCCTTCCTTGAAAGCTAGCCTAAAACGAAATAGAATTATGATCATCGATAGATTTGCCCTACATTACATGAAAAGTTACCTAATGTACCAATAATCAATAAAATAGTTTATGTTTCATCCATATTAGAGGATATATGTTAGTGTTAGTCAAAGTAATTAATGTTAGTCAAAGTTATTTATGTAATAAGCCCAAACTCGGTTTGTGGGTTTAGGGTATTAGGGTTTCACTATTATAAATAGTGGTTGATAATAAAGTTATACCGAAGGGGGTTTCATTGTCCAACATGGTATCGGAGCAGGTCTGATCCTCAAACCGAGGTGGCTAAGTTGAGCCGCCTCCCTAAGCCACCCCGTCAAACCCTAACCCCACCTCAATCAAACACACATATCGGTATATCACCGATCTCTATAAAAAAAAAATAATAAATAAAAAAAACCTAAAACCCTTCGTGGATCATAGTTTCTTTGGATCATTGCTGATGACGGCTTGTTCAACAACTTTGCAGATGACTTTGAAGACACTTATATTAATTAGCAACCCCAATGACGTGGCACTTGTTTTGGAGTTGTTATGGTGACATGAAGTTATGTTTGATCGGCTCATCAAATAGTTGTTGTTTTGATTATTTTTTTTAAATATAGTTATTTAATTTTTTTTTTATATCGAATCCAGGGTATTAATTCCCGAGACGACTTTTGTTGGTGTCGAATCTAGGGTATAAGTCCCGAGACGACTTTTGTCGAATCTAGGGTATCAAGTCCCGAGATGACTTTTGTCGAATCTAAGGTATAAGTCCCGAGACGACTTTTGGTTTTCGGCAGATAGATACAGGTTGAGTCTGCCATCTTTGACAGATAGATATACCTTGAGTCTGCCGTGTTAAGCAGATAGATACAGGTTGAGTCTGCCATCTTCGACAGATAGATATACATTGAGTCTGCATGAATAATTTTTATTTCTTAGTTTTTTTCTCCAGTTCAAGCTTTCGCGATTTCGCCGCTCGGACTGCGAGGGAGTATTAGAGGATATATGTTAGTGTTAATGTTAGTCAAAGTTATTTATGTAATAGGCCCAAGCCCGGTTTGTGGGTTTAGGGTATTAGGGTTTCACTATTATAAATAGTGGTTGATAATAAAGTTATACCGAAGGGGGTTTCATTGTCCAACAATCCAGGGGCGGATCTAGGAATTCAAGTTAGGTATGCACTTATAAAAAAAATATTTTTTGGGTTCAAATTTTTTCCAAGTCGGGTATTTTTTTTTAAATTAAACCGGTTTTGGAGATTCATGTATCTTAATTAAAACGAGGATTCTAACCCGCGCTTCGCTGCGTAGCGCGGGTTTTTTTTTCAATTTCAAAATGATAGATTGCTGAATTCGAAACTGAAGTTCTGTTCTTGGAGCATAGTTTACCTTGAGTTACATGTACAGGTCACAGACATTGAAAAAAGACAACAAAATAGCTATCCTGGAAAAAGAAATACATTGAGATACAGTTGCTTGCAATATTTGTTGATGAACCCGCTGCCCCGGTTGTCTGAATTCATCCGCCCGCTAATCCAGTGCTAGGCCCGGTGCTAATAAATTATCTCACCATGGCTCTAATGCAGCTTGCCTGCTTCTCAATATCGTGCTGCTGTTTCACACATAATCCTCTGCACAACCAACAATAAGTGTTGTATCAACTCTTAAATTTTTTCTACGGACAAAATTATGAACACTCATTTTAAACTTTTAGGAAAAGTCGAAAGAAACACATACCTTCATTCTCAACGCCTATTGACTGGTAACACCCTGGACTTCAACTATTCTCTTTCTTTTGGGTAAAGGGATTTTCAACTGTTCTCTTTCTGTCCATAACTTTTTCCTAATCCGCTGCACAACGGGACAGCCTAAATACATAAACAACAGCAACGCCATTTAACTTGGTTTCCCTGTTAGCTCATGCCACTGGTTCCAGCACCCTCGCTAGCATCTGTAAGAAATAAAGGAGCAAATGTTAGCATACCACTATTTATGAGCTTTATATACCGTATACCATATAATCTATCTCCCTCTGTGCTGAATGGGCACTTTTTTAGCTGAATTTGTCACACGGGTCCTGAAATTGATTATAGAAACGTAAGTTTTTTTGGGTAAACATAGAAACGTAAGTTAGCTCTGAGTTTACACCCATTTGTTCGATTCTTATCCCAGTGTTTCATAAGCAGAGTATACTTTGACTTTGGGACAAACGGAAAACTTCTCAACATCAATGTTCTAAATATTTTTTATTCTGTTTTTGAAAATTACTGATTTAATTATCACGACCAGATACATATTCGTGAAATTTTCTAAAGTATGCAATGTATCAAGTGTAGCGCGGTAGCAGATTTTGAGATTGTTTTAAGATCCAAAGTAAAAAAAACTATTCTGATAAAGCAATGGTTAATATAGAATTCACGAACCTCGATTATGGTGGACGTAAAGGTATGTATGCATCTTTGTTAAATGATCCACCTACGTCTTACTTCACTTATGTTCCCACTAACCAAAAACTTGAAAATTTTGTGAACATGATATAATTATAATGAGTAGTTTTTTTTCATGAAGTAGTAAGGGATTATGTACCTTAAATCTTGAATTCTGATCTTCATCATAATGTAGTGTTTGTGTAAAATCACCTCAGTGACATGCTCCATCTTCTTTATTTTCAATCACACCGTTTTCCATCCAATCTTAATTCTCATTCAAGAGTTCAATCTTCATGCTCCCTTAGCCGTCTCAATATCTTGCAGATATTAAACGTAAGTAGATTAGAATGGATGCTAAGATATTAAACGTAAGTACATAGTTAATTTAGTGATGACGCGTTCTTGTTCGTACATCCTTCAATCAAACAGGTCGCAGGTGCATCTTTCAATCAAGAAACTGTTTCTTGAGCGAAAATCACAGGTGCATACTCATCACGTGGGGGCGAAGGGTCTTTGTTGCTATTGTTTTTATAATCCCGCCATGTTGCCTCGCGAATTCTTCCCTCAGCATTTATTACATGTTGTGAATATGCCACACCGCTTAATAATGGTATCTCAAATGTTTAATAACTATTTTATAAATTCTAATTAAACTAATAATATTATTAGGAGTTAAGTACATTTTTGGTCCTTGTGGTTTGTGCAGATTTCACTTTTGGTCCAAATTTCAAAAAAGTTTCACTTTTGGTTCGAATTTCAAGTTTTGTTTCACTTTTGGTCCATTCGGTCCATTTTCAACTGTGAAATTCGGACCAAAAGTGAAACGAAACTTGAAATTCGGACCAAAAGTGAAACTTTTTTGAAACGAAACTTGAAATTCGGACCAAAAGTAGGTGGGAGTAATTTTACAAATATTAAGGTCTAATGGAATTAAAAAAAATTATTATCAAAACTAAGAAGGACAATGACGTGATAATAACTATGTACGATATAATCCAATGCAATTTAAATCAAACCTCACAAACAAATTATTAATAAATAATCAAAATTTTATGTTAAAACCCCGTGCGTGCACGGGGTATTATAACTAGTATAACATAACATAACATGAAAAGTGATATTATGACTGATAATTTGAATAAAACAAGCTTACTTGTTTAGTGAGTCACATTCCATGTAAATTAGCAGTGTACAAAAAATGCAAGACTTGTATCAATAAGACAATAATCCAAAGTTTAATTTTGTACCAAACCAAAAGTGTCATGTATGCGATTTTTATACGAAAAGTGCATATATAAAAAGCTGAAAAGTGTACGAATGTGATTTTAATCTTGTTAGTGGATTTACAAAGAGAGCCACCTCGGAAATTTTTTGGCGCCCTGTGTAAAAATTATATAATTACCAAAAATATGCCGTTTAGGCCGGTTCCATGGATTTCGTAGGCCATATACTATGCGTATTGATACTAACAAGCAAAGGTACCACGCGTTGCTGCAGGACGGGTTTTTTTCTGTTGCTGCGGGGCAGGGTTTTTTTTAATTGGTGTGGACACTTATTTTTTTTTTTTAGTTTTTTTTTAGCTTTTTCTTTCTTGTATTCGGCGTGTTTTTTTTATATTGCCTGCTTGTATGTTTCACGTTATTATACTCGCGTCATAAATGTTGACTAAGTAAAAAAGGGAAAAAAAACAAATGGGTTGGGCCGAGGCGGGGCATAAATATTTTTTAATTGATTTTGAACGAATATTGAGTAGGAATGTGTACGTGCGTTGCAACGGGGCTGACTTGTATTCGACGTTTTTTTATATTGCGTAGTTATATGTTCCGCATTATTATACTCGTGCTATAAATCTTGACTAAATAAAAAAAAAACCAAATGGGCCGGCCCAAAAATAGGAGTCCAAAAAAAAAGAAGCAAATTGGTCGGCTCAAAAATGAGAGCCCAAAAAAATCACTATGGCCCGACACTATTCCTCGTAGCACTGTAGCATGACATCTCAATTGATTATATATATAATTTGAGGCTCCTTTTAGGATATTGGGCCGTGTGTAGTTGATCACTCTACAAATGCCTCAAGACGTTATTGTTCTGTCTTGTTACTCATAAGATATAACATTTATCGTTGCTTGTGTAAGAAGTAGCTAACATTTTAATGTACATATAGCAAAATTTTGATGTGCATTTAGAAAATTTGTTAAACTGCTAATCAAGACTCAAGGCCCATATATAATACATATAATGAGAAAAGTTCCATAAGGAACATGGTCAAAAAAAAGAACAAACCGCTTCATCTTATCCATTCATTTTATTTTCATCTAATGGTTTAGATTAATTCTTATATTAATTTAATTAAAAAACCCACTTTCACCCTATTTTTTAAAAATTAAATATCTCACAAACCGTTAATCGTTACGCAAAACGAAACATACCATCGCGACGAGAATTAAATCATCTTTCTATAGAGAGGCACTTCTATATACTTTCGACGAACTTTTTTTTCGATTTTTTTTTCAATCACGTCTGAAAAAATCCCATGAGATTTGAATCACAATCTCATGTGATTCCAAAAAATCCCATGAGATTTTTTCTAACGTGGTGCAAAAGTATGAAGGTAATTGTGAAGGGAGAAGAAGAATGTGATGCCATAGAGAATGCTATTGTGGTGTTCCCTTGTCTAAAGTCCTTAAAACTTGATTATCTTCCAAGTCTGGAGGGATTTTGCTTAGGAAAGGAAGCTTTTTCATTTCCATCATTGGATACCTTGCAAATTAATGATTACTCAGAAATGAGGGTTTTCACCAAGGGAGATTTGTCTGCTCCAAAGCTATATGCAATTAATACAAGATTGTATTGGAATGATGATAATAGGAAGTATAATATACACAACAGGCTGAACTCCTTTATAAGAGGGACTAAAGATGTATAAGTTTATGTTCATCTTCAAGCATCATTTCCGAAACCCTCATTCAGAACCAACTCAATCAATGGTCTTTCAATGAATCTCATCTTGATCTCACGCAGAGGCTATGTGCAACGGATTGTACTCAGGCAAGTTGTTCAATTTATGTTTTTCTATTCGCGTTGTAAATCCTAAATCCCTGTCTAATTTAGGGTTTATCGTATGTGTAAGCCAACTGTTTGATAAATTGCTTGAATTTGAATGATTTTGTGTTGTGGATATGAATTTGAATCCGTTGTTGACGAAACGCCTAATTAAGTTGTGTTTTTTAAAAGTTTTGTGGATTGTATGCGTAGACCAAGTGTTTGACGAAATGCTTGACTAACTTAAAAATGATTTTGCGTTGTTAATTTTA
>BQNB010152973.1:0-13453 GCA_026074375.1 Tanacetum coccineum
CTATCTTTTCTTCGTGTTATCTGTTTTGTAACCCCATTCTCGTCAACCACCATGGGAGACGAGAATCCTATCCGTACTCTAAGAGATTACTCCAAACCAAGCTACGAGGGCTATAGGAATATCATCGAGCTCCCCGAATGTAATAACACCTCTTCGATCCGACACCATCCGGTTGGTGCAAAAAGGATGCTCATTCCACATACTTCGGTCCGAGGATCCAAACCAACACCTCAAGGATTTCCTTAAACTTATGGACTCACTTGACCTTGATAGTGAAAATAGGGAAAGAACGCGCATGCGTTTATTTCAATTTTCCCTACGCGATCAAGCTAGCAATTGGCTTGAATGTCTTCCTGCAGGATCCATCTTCACATGGGAGGATCTTACTACCCGATTCTTTGCTCAATTCTTTCTACCGGGAAGGACCGTAAAACTCCGCAACGATATCCTGATGTTCCAACAACATCATGGAGAATATCTATCCGAAGCATGGACTCGTTTCAAGGACTTACTCTAAAAAGTCCCTTATCATGGCATCGACCTTTGGCTCCAAGTCCAAATTTTTTATAACCATGTCAATCCCGTCACAAGACGGACCATTGACCAATCGTCCGGTGGTAAGCTTCATGACCTCAACGCTGAAGAATCATGGGCATTATTAGAGGACCTCACCCTCTATGACAACGAAAGTTGGAACGACCCAAGGGATTTCGCTAAGCCAGTCAAGGCAATCACATTGCCTCAAGATGTCCCGAGTACATCCAACTGCCGTCTAATCGAGCTCGAAAATCAAGTCCAACGCTTGATGGAAGCTCATCTTGTTCCGACACAACCTACTCTAGTAAATAAAATCACTACCCCATGTAAAATCTATAGTGGTCCCCACGGCACTCAGTATTGCATGGAAGACCCCGAACAAGCCTTTGTTGAATACGCATCATCGCGTACCGATAAAGCGAGAGGTAAGTGGTATACTTTCAAGCCCGAGCAAAACAACCTTGGTGACACCTATAATCCGTCATGGAAAAGTCACCCAAACCTTAGGTGGAGACAACCCCAAAATTCCCAAAACAATTTCTCAAACCCACCTAATCGGTTCTAACCCAATGGTTCGATCCCGAACCGTTCCTTCAACAACCGTCCTTAAAATTTTAACAATCAATCAAATATAGAAGGACTAGTTTCCAACTTCATGGCATCTCAAGACGCTAGATTATCCAAGTTTGAAGATGATTTCAAAGGATAACAAGGTAAGATGACCAACAAAATAGACACTGTGTTGAAGGCCATCACCGATCAAATAGCGGACACATTACCTAGCGATACGGTTAAGAACCCAAAACTAGGGACTCATCCAGTTTCGTCTGCTCGTTCTTACCCAACAATAGACCCATAATTCTCATCTCACCCATCCACCTCAATCAATGCTATCAAGGCACATTTCAATGAGGCAATCATTTCCCAAACAAGCCTGCAGCAACCTATGGTTGAAATCGAACCACAACAACCAGAGGAACCCGAACCTACTCTTGAAGATGAATTTAAGGATTTTCATCTTAACCTATAGGTTCTCGAAATCCTAGCCCACGCTCCAATCTATAACGCTATGTTAGATCAATACGTATAGAGCTTAGAACTAGGCAAAAATGGATCGGCATTTGTTTAAGGAGAAATACCTCCAAAGATGAGGGGGATCCCTGAGGGCCCCAATGAAGGAGAAGGGCAACAAACGGGTGAACGGTGCGGGAGGTGGAGTACTTCGTACCTATTCCGATAGAGATGAACAAAACATATCATAGGTACCTAATGAGTGGCTAATCCCTTCAACTATTTCCTTAGTTAACCTATCATCACAGAAGGATGCTCTCAATTTAACGATCCGTTACATATTAGACACGTGCATATCGAAAAAGCTTACATTGACCTCAACTCTCCTCTTAATATCATGACCCGAATGATGTATAATTAGATCATGAGAAGAAAACTTGACCCTAGGGAAAATGCAAATGGAGGAATTAGCAATTTCACAGGAAGGATCAAAGGGATGCATGTCTTCATAGGAAACTTCACCTATGTCATAGACGGATATTAGTTTCATATCATAGACACTTAGGTTGTCAAAGTGCGTACTTGGGAGACCTTTTGTAGAATTATCTAACATGACTCATGCACCCACTCAGAACGTTGTTGTTAGATTCTTTGAGAGGCCGATGAAAGTTGCCTATAAGATGCCCATATGATTAGAACAATAAAGATCATTTCTGATTTCGAAAAAGAACATACAAAATTAGTCTATATTAGGAAGAAGCAAGACAAGAGAAGGGGAGTAGTGTATGTGCATGAACAGATACCCGTGATTTTTACAGGAAATGACTAGAGTTGGACCGTGTACCTAACAGTGTTGATTGTGATGGAGAAGTCACGTAGGGAAGTGTGACTTCGAGTCTAGCTACAAGACTCGTTAATAAAGAAAATCGCTTCTTGGGAGGCAACCCAATTTACTTTTCCCGCAATTAGGAGTGTCAAATGTGTTTTATTCTTCTTAATTTGATTTATTATGTTTAACTATCTTGCTATCATGACTTTGCTTGGTCTTTAACTCGTCTTAAATTTTCAATCAAAGGGTCATTTGCAAACAATAAGAGTAGGGGAATTTATCCGGCTTTTGAGCCAAATTCAAACATGATAAATGAATTGTTTAGATTAATTCATGTCAGTTTCGAGTCATATGATTGATTTGTTAAATCTCAGGTTTTGTACAACATTTATACAGGAATTAACTTATGGAATCAAGTGCAAGAAATGTTTCATCAAAAACAAAAATTTCATTTTCACAGACTGTGGAGACGGCGTCACGATTAACACGCGACGCTGTCACTACGACACCTGTGACGGGGTCACCACAACCCCGATGGCGTCAATGCCCAGGTTTAGGAAACCTAACATTTTTAATTACTTTTGAAAATTAAACATGCATAACATTTAATATATGTATTATTCTGTTATAAACCTGCAAAACCTAATGAACTTAACAATTCTCTCATCCTATCTATCGGTACGAACCACCATAAATTCATATTGTATATTGGTAAAAATGCACATTTTATGCTTGGTATAGTTGTCTTTGTCTTTGATTACAGGTTATATTTGATTAGGAGAAGCTGGAAGCATCTTAGAAAGTTTCATTGATGATTTCGGAGACGATTTTAACCAGTTATCTGCATGTTTCTTCCTCATGATTGAGTAAATTGAGGGCAGTACTAGTTCTTTTCCTTTTTTTCTTTTCCCTTTATTCGTTTTAACGGGTACTTATAGAGAACATTGGGGACAATGTTCAACTTAAGTGTAGGGGGAAAAATAAGCCTTTAAAAACTTATTCTTTTATTTGTCTATTTGCTTTGTCTTAAAAGATGTTAATATATCGAAACATAGCATAAAAGGGTAATTTTTACCAAATTTAAAATTTGTCATGACACATACCGACGGAAAAAAATCAGAAGTTATAATAGCGTCTTCATGGATATGAATTTATATGACTAACACAAAATTCCACCCCAAAAATGTGAGGTTCGCCTTTAGATCTTTAGGAATTCGGGTATCTATTAATCGATGCCAAGATAGTTTATACCTTTAAGCTTTCGTCGAGTTTAAGGAGGTGAGCAGGGTCACATGTGTCTCATTACGTGTACCGGATGTGTACGTTGTGGTTCTTCTTCGCCTTTTCTGGCGCCATTAAGATGGTATTAAAATATTTGTACGTGTCCAGTTGTATATTAAATTCTAGACTTGTTTTTGTGATGATCCGAGACGCATAGTAAGTATATGATTTTGCTTGATAAGAGGCATTGGAATTTCTTACCATTGGTTTTAACTGTAATCGTTATGATGGTCACACCGTATCATATAATTTATACCACACCCTTGCCATGCACTCACCTTAAGTGTCAGGATACTTTAAATGTACAAACCTCAGAGAGCTATTCCTTTTTTATGATTCTCGTAATTTTCTGGTTAACCCGACTTATTATTGAAGACTTCGTCACCCTTAAACCAATTGTTACACCCAAAAAAGCCTTAGCCTACCTTTTATGTACTCATATTTAGCACATTATTGTGTTTAACTCAAGTTAATTATTGAATACACGGTTGCTAAGTCCTTATCCTTATAAATACAATTTTGGGACGATTGGGATTCATGGTAGTATTTATTTCGCGGAAGAATAGGGAAGAAAAGTTAAGTCAATACCCCAATATGTTTGTCAAATGATCTCCATGTTATTTTGATCCACAATCTAATCGGGGTCATTAGTAATTGTTAATATCTGAGCATGTAAAAGCTCAAGTGTAGGGTACGTGTTTTTAAACCTATGTGATGTTATTATGTTATTAAAAAAGAGAAAGAAAAGGAAAGAGATTGATTGTAGAGTTGTATATCTTCATCCGATTCTTGCTTTGCCATACAACGTGTTAATTCGTGTAAGTAAGTAGCTAACCCTGCCTCCCAAATTCACCAAGTCACCACCTAAAAATGTATTCCATTCGTTTCATTTCCATGTTTTGTTATTCTAACCTACACCCCACAACCCTTTGAAAGACCTCTTAGATAGTAACAAATAATACTTGCACCTAGCGGTAGAGGTTTGATCCTTTACCAAGCCTATGGTAATTTATATGCTATGACAGGTAATGAGTGTGATTAATAGTTTCCCCCATATGTTATAATTCATTATACACCCGAGAGAAAGAGAGAATGTCAAACACTTATGTGGGGTGCTAGTATATACTTTCTGTGCTTTTAATTACGAGGTCTAGAAGGCTCTTTTTTGTGTTATAGAAATATTTTAAAAAAGTAGGTAAAATGACCCTATATGGTTATAATCTACTGCAAACCCATTTGCTTGAGGACAAGAAAATCCTAAGTGTAGGGGTATTTGATGAGGTGTCATTTTATACACATTTTCGGGGTCGTTTAACCCCCAAAATCATGTGTTTATGCCCAAAATAGGTACTTAATCGTTCCTTTTCAGGTGTTTCTCATTTGTAGACATTGGGTATGGAATTACAACGTAACTTTGGGCTCATTTGAGATGAAACGGACGAGTTACGAACCATACCAAGAAATCTTGAAGATTTGTGCTCAGAGAGCTTGAGACGGTTCACCAGCTATACACGACGCGTCACATCTCATCAAGTGACGGCGTCATGACATTTCAAGATGGCGTCAGCCCGTACCGACTTAAACACAGATCTAGAAGATTCAACTTATGACGGCATCACGACTAAAAAGTGACATCGTCGCATTGTTTTTCCTATATATACAAACCCGAAATTAGGGTTTTGAGTGTGTAACCTTAGAATAAAAAGAGGGTACGAACCCTAGTTCGTTTAGCACATGTAGAGATGATTTTAGGGCCTAAAAAACCTATTGTACTTTTCCAATTCATGTTTTTAATGAGTAAGGTTTATTTAATCATTCAATTATGTTATGTGTTGTTGTTGATTTATTGTTCTCGCTTTATCTTTTAAAATCGCTGGCTTAAACCTCCTATTATGTTTATTTATGATTTTATTAACTAGCAATGTAGAGATCTAGTGATGTTGCTTCTGGGATGGATGTGCACGTTAGGTTCAGAAACAGGAAATGTTAGGGAAACGTGATGTGTAGAAGGATTACCATTTGGGTAACTGTCTTCATAATATCTGCCCATATTATGGTTGGATCCACTTTTAAAATATTTTACATGCACTTAGTAACTCCTAGAGCGTGTAATAGTCTTCATAATAACCTTGCATGTGCGTTCGCTCTAGCGGCATACTAAGTAGACGGCTGGCGTTCGTGTAATTTCGTTCCATGCTTTAGAAATATTACACATTATCATCACAAGGGTGACAATGGCAAGACACTAAGAGAAGCAATTAGGAGAGAATACATGATTAATAGGACACATTCTTTTATTCTTATTGTTATCACCAAAGTAGTTTCGTTTTATATATAGTTATTAGCTAAAACCAACCACCTCTCTAATTATATGATTTACTTGCTTTCTATAAATACAAAAAATACAAAAATAATCTTCCCTCAACCCTTAGAATTCTGTTAGACCGTGATCAAGCCTTCCCAACTTATTCCTCGAGTGAACGATAACAACCCCTAATGAGGTCTTGCCTATACTACTACTAACTATAATTCACGGTGCTACTGCCTAGGGAGTTGTAAAACTTCTTGTGAAGTCTAAACGACGATCGCATCATAGTTAAAGCCATAATCTTTAAGTTGTGTCTCATATCTACATTCTTGAGCACAACTACAGATAACGCCACGCTTTGATCCAAACCTGATCCAT
This sequence comes from Tanacetum coccineum, assembly GCA_026074375.1. Lineage (NCBI taxonomy): Eukaryota > Viridiplantae > Streptophyta > Magnoliopsida > Asterales > Asteraceae > Tanacetum > Tanacetum coccineum. The sequence continues at coordinate 6,345 of BQNB010152973.1, forward strand.
GACATTTGGGGACAAAATTTGAAAACTCGCGCAACAAAAATCATTTCAGATTCTGATGATTCGGAAAGAAGCTCAACGATGATGCGAGGACGGTCGTTAGTAACGATGAAGGAAATCACTTCAGATTACTATATTGAAGGATGACCGTCGATGTGTGAACATCTGAAGCAATTAAGTTTCAAGGATTTCAAGGAGGATACCACGACCAAAATTCTAAAATATTGTACTCCTATCAGCCCAAAACCATAATTCCAAAATCGAATAGAATGCACATTCCACAACAATAATTCTAAACACCAAAACATCAACGGAGGGATGATGAGAGAGTAGATGGTTAGTCAAATAGAAATCTAATAAAAGAATAAGGAGTTAGTTGGTTGAATTCGAGGGTCGAATCAATCAAGGATTTGAGGAAACCGCACGCGATTATTAAGAACTTGGAGAGTCAGTTTGAGTATCTGAGGAAAAACCTAAAATCGTACCAAATCCCTTCTCGTACTACACACACCAAACTGAGACATGAAATTTGTCTTACACACCACCCGCTATCCGAAATGAGAATTATAAGGGTTGATGTTGAATTTATCGAGGAAGGATAAGACTTCAACCTATTCAACCATGCCCAACTAAACCCAATCAATTCTAGCTCTCCAAAACTATTACCTTTTTCTCAAGGATTACACCGTGCATATCCCATACACGAATGCGAAGACGTTTGCAGACAAATATATGTAAAACATGTTGGTGGAACAAAGAGTTAAGTTAATTGGATGTCGTTAGAATGGAAGTCTTAACAAAGAAGAGATAATGGAAGGATTACCATTGGGGTGTGCCAAGGAACCAACAAAGAATGGAAGCTGGAATGACAAAAGCATTTTCTAAAACAAAACTTTTATCACTATTCTCTGGCACCTGACTGTATTTCCCCACTTGAACCGTTCATAAAGAATTCTAAATCTTAGGGAAGAGTTTCTAGCTAATGATCAGAAAATTAAATTAAGTGCTACTCGGGGTCGGCAACTCGCGGTTTTATTTGTTTGTGTGTTTTTTTTCTGTATTTGAATAATCATGTATACATCAAAAGTTGCTTTTCAACTGGGTCAAATCTTAAGTGTGAGAGTGTTAATGCTGTAATGTTTAAGATATTATTGCTTCGCATTTTGTTTGTTTGTTTGTTTTGCTTTGTATTGAATAAATTGCGCAGGCTAATGGAGGAAGATGCTTGGAGAAAAATCAATTGATTCTCCCAGCTTTTTTTTGAAAGGCTAAGATTTTTATTATAAAGGCTCAAGAGGAGACCAAACAAGAACAAGGGATTGTATAATAGAAACAAAAGGCAACCTGACCACGAAAGAAGAAAACAAAACGAAAAACATTTACTTTAAGAAACACATTATAAGGGGAAGTGATCCAACAACTCCACGATGTAGGCTTTAGAGAGCAACAGGCTGAAATCCAAGTCTTCAAAATTCGTTGAATGAACAAGAAGATATCCTTCCATTTTTTTTAGGGGGGGGGAACTTTGAACCATATCCAAGGAAGAGTGAAACACCTTATTCCTCTACTTCTAAATTTCCCATAAAGTGTATTGAAAAACACCATGAATGACCTTTCTGAGCTTAGGACAACCATACGAGTTTAGAGAGCCTAAAGCAATATCCTTAATTGTGAACGAGATGGAAAATGTTGAGGGTGTTACTGCACAACTCACGACCTTCCTTAATTTGCAAGAACCCGAGTGCAGTTAATTACGATATGTTATATATCCTCTTCCATGTCATTACAAAGGGGACAACAACTCGAAGTTATATTAATACCTCGGGATAAAAGTTATATTGATCTCACAAGCTTATGCTAGCTTTTGCGTAGCATTTATCATATGGAGTTCGATCGCGATTACTTTGCCCGGGGAGTTTCGTTTCTCTTGAACTATTATTTTCCTATTTTCATACTTTGAAGTTTATTTTTCACATTGACGTTATGCAAAACTTAAGTGTGGGGGAGGTAAATAGGAGAAACGTGACTAGTTTAAATACTTCTAAATTTTTTGGGCCAATTTAATTTTTTTCATACTTGTTTGCCCTTGGGATCTAGTTGTTTTCACACTTCTAGGATAATATATTAGAATAACTGGATCAATCCACTGGTGAAAATACTGTAGTTTTTGAAAAATTCAAGATGTGTCCCAGTTAATATTGCAATACATTCTAGGATCGATGACATTTGCTAGCGCATTTATAGCCCTTCTTTTCACTAAATTATGAGGATTTGAGCCCTCATTTCATATATAGCATACATCTTTTATGCTTGAATCTTTTTGCTATGAGTGTGCTGGATTCTATTTGTTCTAGTATTGTGCTTGTGATTTGTACAGACGCAGTGAGATCACATTCGTGTGATATAAGTGTATACGCGTGATAAAGAGATAACCTTAGGAATTTAACCCAAATAGCCTTTTCCATTTTCATATTTATTTTTAGCTAGTTACACTAATTAGCTAACACCTTATTAACCTTTTGTTAGCATCACATTTAGTGCTAGATACCCTTTAGAAACCTTGAGCCAAATCTTTTCGTTTTTGTTACATCCACTAAAAGAAAAACAAAATATTTAACTATAAACCTTAGCCGAACCCGTTGTCAAAGTGTAAATGATTGGTTGCTATTTGCTTGGTATGAAGGATTTTTTTTATGATTGATAGTTATGCTACACTTCGCCATTTGTGTGTGTCATTTCGACAAAGATGGAGATGCGCAGCTTCATGTTTTGTATTTTTGTGGTGTATGTTTATGCGAAGTGTGGGGGAGATGTGATGTAAAAATAAATAAAAAAAGAAAAAATAAAATAAAATAAGTCATCAAAAAAAGTAAAAAAGTGATGACAATTATAGCCAATGTGCTATATTATTATGGAATGAAGGAAGATGTAGTATATGAGATATCGATTAGTAATGTGCTAAGACGTGAATATACCTTATGAGGTGAACGATGTGTGGATTGAAGAAAGTTTTGTGAAAACTATAAATTATTTAAGGGTTTGTGGATTGTTCGGGGACTAGCAACATTGGTTTTTAGGACTTTTGAACATCTATTCTCTGTAATTCACCCACTAATACAATTATCCCATGCCTTTTCCATACCACTTATTAACACGAAGCATAACGGTTACAACCAATAAATGACCTCTTTTAGAGCTGTACACTTAGTGGGTTTCGCCACGCTACGGTGGGTGGAAGTTTTATTTCTTGTTGCAAGCATATGGTAATCAAATTTAGTCCCGAGAGCTATTAATGAGCTTTATTTCTCTTATATATCCACCATACCTAAATAATTGAGAGTGTTGAGTGAATTCACACTTCATTCCTTTCTCGTGAGAGTTCTTGAAATGTTTATCAAGCAAGAAAACCTTTGGGTATTGTCAAACATCTTAGTTTTCCACCAAAAGCTTAAAACGATGGATCTTATCTCGTACTTGTACTTGGTAGATTTGCATCGCATTTTCCTAATCACTCTCATGTACCATGTGGATTTTATTTTTTTCATTTTCTTAGGATTTGCTTGAGGGTAAGCAAAGTTTAAAGTGTGGGGAAATTTGTGACGCTCAAATTGAGTATTGTTGTTAGGAGATTTATGGTTTTTGTACATGTCTATTTGGTTAATTTAACGTGCTCTTTGATACTTACTAATATTTAGATTTATATTTTTGTAGCTTGCAAAGACCAGAAAGAAGTAAAAAACGAATGATTTTATTGCATGTCGTAAGGAATCTGCATCAAGAACAAGCTCGGTAAGCATTTCAAGAGCAAAAGAGTCAATCATTGAAATTCAAGTCCCACAGATAGAGCTTAAATGAAGTTTATATTTGGGGGAAACTAGTAGGCAGGGTGGGGGGGTGGATAGTTTTATCACATCGTTTTTTGTTTTAAAAGTTTACTTTCAATAATGTTTAGATCCGAAGTTATATGTTCAACCAAATACAAATATGAACAAGCATAACTAATTCTAAAACTAAAACTAGATACAACAATAATAATGTAAAGAGATAAGGAAAGAAACAACCAAACCAAGACACCAAGATTTATAGTGGTTCGGCTACGAAGCACCTCTTCGCCCTACTCCACTCCCCGAGTATCCGACTCGAGATTTCACTGTATCAACAAGCTCCCTTTAGGCGAAGAAAACCGTTTACACGTCGCTTGCGTTATTTTCTGACACTAAGCTAAATGTCGAGTCCTAATCTTAGCTAGAACCAATCTACCACTTCACAAGATATACACACTCACAAGATCTACACTATCGGATCTACACAGTATCCGAATCACACAAATACACAAGATAAATTCAATAGAGGTTTGATACTTAGAAGAAAAGAGGAGAGATCACTAATTAACACTTCGTTTCTTGAGGAATACGAGTGTTCATCTCTTGCACTTGAATGAGGGAGAAGAGATAAGAAGAAGAGATTAGATCACTTGAAACAAGATCTAAGAATGTTAGTGATCAAGATTTTTAGTGAGAGAAAGAAGTTTTAGAAAGAGAAAGAATAGACTGAAAAATTTCGTGCAAAGAGGAATATTTTTCTGCTGGGAGTGGAGCAGTATTTATAGACAAAAAATCCCAACGGTAACTGGTGGCGGTCCCATATATATAAGGGGACTGCTAGGCATATAAGGGGGCCGCCACTAGACTCCGCTTCTGTTTTTGCCATTTTGTGGTGAATGTTGTATCTGTTATAGAACCTTCCATTTTGGGGGGAAAATTTGAATTTCAAAGTTTAAGTTTTTAATAAAACTTTTCTTTTAATTAGAAAATATTTTGTAAATGTATTTTTGATAAAATACTTTTGTAGAATTAAAAGTGAGTATTAAGAGAAAAATATTTTCTTGATAACTAATCATGCTTAATTATTTTGTTTGTCCATACCTTAAGTGATCACTAATCTTAGAAATTGAATTTTGCATTTAATAATTTGTAAACGTTTATTTTTATTGTAAACGTTTTTACATTATGTTATTATCAAAACGTTGAGAGGTCGAAAAATATAAATAACATTTTTAGACATTATTTGTATTAACATTTGTCTTTGACACATATTGAGAGGGAGTATATTTTTGTAAATTGCACAAAAAAACGGTCGTTAAGTAATGACCGATCCCAAGGACAATTTTCATAAATTCTAAAAAAAATTAAACTAACGGTCGTTACTTAACAGTCGTTAGTGAGGGGAGAGGGTATTTTGTAATTTTTTTTAAATGAGGATAATTTTCGTAATATGACACATAGTGCGAGGGGGTATTTCGTAAATACCCGATGTGCTATTTCGTAAATACCGGCGGGTAAACGGGTCGGACCGAGTCGGGTCGACCCGGCGCATTAAATGCACCCGGGTTGGGTCGACTCGATGCATTAAATGCACCGGGTCAAGTCAACCCGCGCATTAAGTGTTGCTTTCCTGGTTTTTGTATGTTATAGTAATAAAAGTTATAATGAACGAGAGGGACTGCTTTTGTTAAAACTTACAATCATTGAACTTACAAACATGTTATACTTGATGATCATAGACACACTCAAAATCTAGTTAACTTGTCATTTTTTTCTTTAGTTGTGTGACTAGCTTTTTGTATTTCTTTTATAAACTCAAACTTTTTAGTTTTGATTTTTGTATGTAGTATGTGACTATTTTACCCCTCCTTTATTAACAGGAGTGTTGTAATACATATGGGTAAGGTTGTCACACAATGATACACACAAAAATCGAATTTTAATTGTATATGTATACAAAAACTAAACAACAAGATAGCTACACGATTAAAAAAATGACAAGTTAAATATATTTTAGATAATTATCCCAAAAGTTAATACTACGTAGAATACAACTTAAATTAGGTCCAAGTTTGCTTCAAAATGATAAATTCTCTACCTGCTTAATTACTTTTGTCACATGACTTAACTAGTTTTAATGCCCGTGCACGCACGGAGTTTAGACATTATGTTTTTTTTAAATACATATAATTTTTATTTTTTCTATTTTATAAGTTATATATAGAGTATTATCAAAATCATATGTAGTGAATATATTTATTAAATCTTTTATATTTTACGTAGTAGGATAATTAGTAACTTTTTTCTTTTTATTTACCTGTTTTCAAACTCGATATTGTGAGCCAACTAATCCTAGCGAAACTACCTTTTTAGATAGCCCGAAGTCGGCTCAAATGAACCTCCGAGGCCACAAGGGGATTAATTTTATCTTCGTTATATTCGAACTATTGACTTCCACTTTAGAAAACATGTCAATGAAATAAATACCTTTTCAGAAATTCAATTGTTAGAAATTTAGTACGTATTTAACCAAAAGAAAAGAAAATGTAATTTCTTCCAATCGCGTCAATTAATAGCTAGAAAACCTTTTTTTCTTTATTTACGATAATTTATGTGCTTCGATGTTTTTCTATTTGGTTGTACAAATGATTTTATGCCGACAATGAAAAATTCACTATTAAGTCTTCGGGTAGATTTGTGATGTGATTAAATAACGTTAAATCTTTGTTGGAAGTAAGAATTGTTTGTGTTTATTATATTTTAAAATATAAAGTCTATGGGTATAAAGTATAAGGGGTTATTTGTTTATTTTTTTAAAGTTATAATTAAAATTTGTAAATTTATAAATTTACACTTAACTTCAATAATTTATTTAAAATTAAACTACCAAAGTTTTATTAATTAACTCCTCTTTTTTTAAGTTTTTGTTTTCACAAATTTGACAAATATATTTTTATGTGTTTTTTTCTTCATTAGAATTCTCCACTAACATTTTTTAATTTTGACAAAATTGATTCAATTTTGATTTTTTATTGACCAATCAGATCGCACGATTTTGCCCACGTGATAAAATCAAGCGTCTGATTTGTCCAATTTTTTAATTCATAAGATTCAATTTGATAGAAAACTCCGAAATAATGTAATTCTTTTATTATATAATATAAAAGATTTGGTCATTTGAGAAATTTAGCTCTCCACTTAGTGTGCCAACACACCAAAATTTTCAACCAGAACATATTTTCATGGCAATTAGGGTTTTTGACCTTTTCACCAACTTATATTTGTGGA
>BQNB010152974.1:0-15700 GCA_026074375.1 Tanacetum coccineum
GGTTTGACTAACCTGCTCAAGTCACGGTTGTCACAGTATCCCATCCTTAAGGAAATTTCGTCCCGAAATTTAACTAGTAGGTTCAACAGCATAGTCAGCAAACAATCAGGGATACTTAGCTTTCATATGGTTCTCACATTCCCACGTGAACTCAGGGTCACACTTTGAATTTCAACGAACTTTAACTATTAGAATCTTACTACGTTTCAAACTCTTAACCTCACAGTCCATAATTTCTAAGGGTTCCTCAACAAAATGAAGGGTTTTGTCAATCTTGATCTCGTCTAGTGGCAAATGCAGATTTTCATCCGCCAAACACTTCTTCAAACTCGACACATGAAATGTGTTGTGCACGCTACTCAACTCTTCAGGCAATCTTAATCGATAAGCTACCGGGTCGATCCTTTTAAGGATTTCAAATGGTCCTACATACTTCGGTGCCAACTTACCTTTCTTTCCAAAATGTATCATGCCCTTCCAAGGCGACACCTTCAGTAATACTCGATCCCCAACCTTAAACTCTAGTGGCTTGCACCTATTATCAGCGTAGCTCTTTTGAAGATCACTCGCTGCTTTGGGCTTTTCCTTTATCAAGACTACCTTATCAGTCGTCTCTTGCACCAATTCCGGTCCAATCAACCTGCTTTCTCTAATTTCAGCCCATAGAACGGGCGACCTACATTTCATTCCATACAGTGCTTCGAACGGAGCACATCGAATACTCGAATGGTAACTGTTATTATAAGAAAATTCAACTAACGGTAGGTGGACATCCCAACTGCCACCAAAGTCGATCACACACGCTCTTAACATATCCTCCAATGTCTGAATTGTACGCTCACTTTGTCCATCCTTTTGAGGATGATGTTGGGATTCTTGATTTGATGAGACAAAATAAACAAAAGAATGAAACATAAGCACTAAATCTAGCATATCAGAATTCTACAAGCTAGTGGAGAATTATGAAGATTTGGTCAAAGATTTACAAGACAAAGATAAGAAAGTATTTAAATTAGTTTAATTAGTTTCCTTATTAGATTGATTTTCTTCCTATATAAGTCATGATCTCTCCCTATATAAAGAGATCATAGACATAGGTTTTAGATAGCAGAGTCGACTGATGAGAGTCGAATAGTAAAAGGTGTGTGTGTGTACACCATAGTTAGATAGTTAGTTGGTGTAGCTCTAAGATTGTGTTTGGGGTAAGAGGGAAACGTTTGAATATAAAACCTTCTTTAACAATAATGATGTTCTTTATTTAATTTCGATGTGCATATTGTTTTTCAATGTTATTGTCAATCCTAGATATAAAGATCTAACCAATCTGAGCTTAAAACTATTTTATCAATTGGTATAAGAGCCATGTGGCTCGTGATCTAAGATCTACAAGGTGTTTTGGTGTCGCATCTATCAAGGAAAAGAGGTACGAATTTTCTGTATTGGTTATCATGTCGAATCTGGTGATATTAGGGTTTTTCAGCAACCCTAATTTGATATAACAGGAAGTTTGTTCACAATTGTTATTGATTGGTTCGTGACAACAAGATGGTTGCTGATTGTGGTTCTTGGTTACATAATTCAAGAGTTCTTTGGAACTTATTCTATGAAAAGAATCATTAGCAGTTGATGAGAATGATGAATTAGTGACAGAAAAGTGTCGCTAAAAGAGGCGTCGTCTGGATACTTAAAAAAAGTATCCTTAAACAGTATTTATTATATTTATACTGTTGTGCTTCCTCGTTTCTACTGTTTTCAATGACGACACACAGTGACAGTTTATTGTTAGTACTGCTGTCCTTGGTTAATACTGCTGGTTTGTGATTAATACTACTTCTAGTCTATTTTAATACTACCAGTTATCATGGGTTCGTTAACACTGCTGCTAATGGTATTGATGTTTGGTTCTTGGTTAAGAGAAGAATTAGCAGGCATCAACATGTTTTAATTGACAAAGAAACAGCAGTTGAAATTTTAGTACTGCTTGATTTAAAGGGAAGAATTAGCACTGCTGGCTATGAAGTTAGTACTGCCAGCTTTATACTTAGTACTGCTTATGAGTACTTAGTACTGTTCTTCATACATTAGTACTGCCAGTTGTATGTTTATACTGCCAATGGCAGTTAATACTGCTAGCCTTATCTTTAAAGGTTAGTACTGCTCGTTGAAAGTTTGTACTGCTGGTTTATTGTTTGTACTGCTAGCTTTGATCGATATCGGACAACACACAGTTTTTGGATCTCGTACAACACACACAAAAGGAAGTTAATACTGTTGTGGTTATTAGTACTGCTAGGGTTAGTAGTTACTACTGTTGGACTTAAACCAAGGTTTGTGCTGCTCATATATTTTTAATACTACCAATAGAAGGAGTTACTATTGTTAGTTGCTACTGATTGGTTTGAGGGGAAGATAACAGATTGATTTGGTTTAAATGTCCTCAAACATTTAAAAGGCTCGTATTTTTGGATTTATTAGAAGAATTGGTTACGAAGAAGGTTATTTATCACTTATTTGAAGATGAAGTGGAATTATTTGGGTTTGTGTTCTTATCATATCTCAAATGGCTTACAACATTTGAAGATAACTTGTTCATGCTTAGAAACGATGTGACGAAGACTTGATGAATCTAGCAAAGGTGTGTGATCTAACTTATGATGCTCAATGCTCACATTTGCTATCACTTTGGTCTGGTGTCTCATAGAAGATGAGGATAACTGTTAAGAGGTTGCGATCTACTTATATTTCACAGATTTACTTATAAGTTTGGAGTCACGTGGATAGTACAAGATATAAGATACAAGTTTGGGTTATTCTACTTCTACATCAAGTTTGTTATACTTAGTTTTCTTCATCAGTATTCATTACAGAGAGCCTACATTCAAGAAATGGTTAACATATGGGTTTCAGGGGAACATAATGTTAAAAATGTTTATCCATTAACTGTACCATATGAGGTGAACGTTTTTTCTACTGTAAGTCATTGTTTCTATAATAAAATACTGCTAGTTTAAGTTTCTATGCTTTAAGTTCAATTATCTAAGGAGTGTCATGAAGGGTATTTGAGTTAATTGGAAGGCTTAATTAGAAGTGTGATAGTGGTTTGTGGTTGTCAAAATCAAAGTTGCATACGTTAGTCCCTTATTTGATTATGACAAAAAAAAGGGAAGAATATTTACAAAGAAGATGTGCACCTTACAGATCCTTGGTGGAACTGTATAGATCCTTATTCTTTCATATATATTAGTTAGGGAAGTTCATCGATTTATTTGTTTTGTCATTATCAACTAGGGGAAGATTGTTGGGAATTATATTTGAGTTGATAAGACAAAACATATGAAAGATGAAGGACTTAAAAGGCAAAAGAGGAATTCTTCAAAAGATAGAAGATTTTGAAGATTCAGAAGTTAAACTTAAATGTTAAAAAGATTTATTAATATCTTTATTTGTTCTTATCCTTTGTAAACCTAATATCTCTAGTATATAAAGAGATATTGTCTATAGTGTTCGTTGTTGTCAAAGATGTAAAACCAGAAAAGTGTGTGTGTTTCTAGCGTCAAGTCTCTAAAGTGGACGCCTAGCATTTTTGTGTTTTCAGCCTCAAGGATCTTTGATTCCTTATTATAGTTTAGATAACACGTTCTAGAATTGATCATCTAGAATTGGGGCTGTTAGAAACGTTTGGTTATTAATAAAGAACACCTTGTTGAAATATTCAGTTGTTCTTATGTTTATTTACACTACAACATATTATATGTTCAATGTTATTGTTAATCCTAGATTAGATCTAAATATATGAGCTTATATCATTCTTTTAATCTTTACAATTGGTATCAGGAGTCTGGGGGTCGTGATCTAGGATCTATGATATTGGCTAACTATATAAATTTTTTGTGCCCCGTAAAACGGATATAAAGACTAAAACATTAAATATAGTGATTTGTTGCAAATATGTTTGTATTGTGTTTTTATGCTCTTACAGGGTAAAAGGATTGAAACGAAGCAAAAACGGCAAATTCAGGTGACTTTCGACGACGTTTTCACAATTATCGCTGTCAAACAAAAGTCGTGCAAAATTCATTTCGATCACACCATTGGAAAGAAGCACAAAAAAAACGAGTATAAACGGTATCGGCATTTATATTTTAACCTTTTTATTATGACCCTTTTTTGTCCCTGTTTGAACCTTTTATCTTTAATAAACCTGGACCAAGTTAAAATGGGGTTATTAATATATTTTGCATATAGATTAATGAAACTATGCACTAGCACAGCGGTTAGGCTTGTGTTGTGATAGTTTTCCATCTTTAGAGGTCCAAGTTTTTGTAAAACCAAGCTTGAGGGTTTATCCCTACGAATCGACCTGACCCTCGACCCCTGGCCCATGACCCGGGACGGGACACGCCCATGATCCCGACCAGACCTGGCCCAATAACACGACTCGACCCAGCCAAGACATGACCCGGGCCAACAGTTGAATTACCGTCAAAACGTGGACATGTGTCCGCGGTGGTCCGTGTGGTCCACCACCGTTGACGTTGTTGACGCCCGTTGACCGGTGGTCGGGGTGGTCCGGGGCGGAATTTACCACCGTTGACTGCCGTCGTTGACCACCGTTGACCGGTGGTCTGACGGCGGTTGACCGTACGATTGATGACGGTGGGGGAACAGTGTTTACGCCACGTGGCACCACTCAAAGTGGTGACAATGTGGTAATCCTAATGATTGTGTGTCAGGATTGTACGGTGGGCAGGGTTACAAGGTCGTAGGTAATGTATCACGTCAGTTACTAGGTAATGTAAACGTCAGTACGGAGGTAGATGTTTCAGGTGGCGACGGGACCAATCAGTATGGTGACACGTGGCACTTGCGGTGTCAGTTCCGAGGTATGTAGCAGTCAGTACGGGTAGGCGCTTGTCTGTTTTGTGGTTTGCCAATCATGTTTGGGGGGGGCAATAATGAGGCGGGATGGTGGAGTGCAAGAAAAGACTAATATACCCCTAGGCTCCAGCAATATATTTGGTTTTGAAGACTTGAGAGGACGAAATTGCCTTCTTACCTTACTTTGGGCTCTAATAAACAGGAAACGCAGCAGCTATTTGGGTGTTTATATTTAAGTGATTTTTAGAAAGGAATTTTTAGTGTGTATTTTTTTAAGTTTATTTTGTAGGTTAGTTTTTAGGAGTAGTATAATTTAGTTTTAGCTTATTGTATAAGCTTTTTAAGCTTATTATTTGCTTATTGTAATCAAGATTTTGAGCTTATTAATGAAGATGCTTTTTATTAAAGAGTTTGTTTTGTTATTGTTTATATTTTTTATTTGCTTATTTCTTTGCTTATTTTCTACTCATTCTCTTTGGCTTTTTTTTATAAGCTCATGCTTATAATGCTTATGTTTGAGATCCGATCTCTTAAGCTTTATAATTTAATAAGCTTCTTAATTAGTTATTTAGACTAGCTTTTTCGAAATTGTTTTTTATTTAGAGCTTTTCGCGGGAGGTATTTTAGCTTATTTCGAGTGTTATGTTTTCTAAGCTTATTGTTTTTAGATCTAATAACTTAATATCACCCTTCATCTTATTATGATTGAACACCTTGGTTTCGGTGGATTAGAATTAAATAATAATAGATCTTATATTTTAGCTTATTTTCTAGAATAAAAAATGTTGCTTTTTAATTCTAGTTTATTTTTCTTAGATCTAAATTATTCCTTTTAATTATACCCCGATCGAGTTCCACTTGATTGAAACACATTTAGTTTGGGTGAATTTGATCTAAGTTTTCATCTTTTTACTAGCTTATTTTGTTTCTAATTTTTCATGTCTTATTTCTTATTCCATCCTTCTAATCTAATGGCCGGTGCATAGGGTTTATAAGGTTTAATAAATAGATAAAAGTTTTGATTTGTTAGTTTTTTTAATGGAAATAATTATACATAAAGTTGGAACACCTTTATTTTGTGATAATAGTTAAAGTAAAAGCTTTTAAAGTGATTAAATTTAAATCATTTTGTTTTTTAAGTTTGTAAGAATCGGGTGGTTTTTATATCTTTGCGTTCTTCATTCGGTTACCCTTTTTCCCTTTTTGTACTAGTTTGTTTAGCTTAAAATGTTTATGTTTGATCTTATGATTGTTGCTAGTTTATTTGTTATGATTAGTGAGTAGTTCATTAGTGCTTGCTAAGTGATTAGTGATTTGGAATTATCAGTGCGGTTTTAAAAAGGTTTAAAAAATTAATAGTCATTAAAAATTTTCAATTTACATACCGTCATTTACTTTTAATACTTGTCATTTATTTTAAAATAGCACTTTACTTTACTTGTCATTTATTTTAAAATAACATTTTACTTTACTTATCATTTAATTTCTTGAAATTTAATTTCGAAGGATTTTAATTCGTTAAACCTTAAACCCGCACTTAATGAACATTTCACGTCACTTAGCAAGCATTTTCGTTATTTTTATCTTGTAGATCCAATTTTAGTATAATCTTGTAGTTTTTAATCTTTAAATTAATTTTAGTTTAAAAATAGTTTAAATCAAAAAGTTTAGTTTCCCTTTTATATGCTTGTCCTTTTAGTAGATTTAGAAAACCAAACCCAAAAACTTTTATGCTATTCAAGCTCGATTTACAACTTGAACGTAGATTTCCATTCACTTCTCGCCGAGGAAACGACCCGGGAGGTTTTTGATAATTGCTTTGGTTAAAAGCGATTTTCTAGAACCCGCGGAAATATATACTATACTAATAATGTTTCTATCTTATTAGTAGTATCTATATTATATATATTATTATATACTTTATATGTTGATTTTGGAAGTACCAATTTTATGCGCCGCTTCGGTGTGAGGTTGTAGCGATTTTTTACTGGATTTGTTCGTGTTCGAGAACTGAGGATCATTTCTTCGGAAAGTTTATTTTCGTTTTATAAAAATATATTAAAAAATCCTAAAAATTATTTTTCTCATTTCTTTATCTGGTTTAATTCTTTGCTTATTATCTCTAATTGTTTATTCTTAATGTCGACATTTTGGGATTTATCCGTTGTTATATTGTGGAAAGAACAACGAATCCCACAATGCCGTGTTCGGACTTGTGAGATGTGCAGGTTTTTCTTAACGAGGCGAGTTTGTTTTTATTTATTTTTCTAATTGTAATCTGACTCCAAATGTTTTCGACCAACTCTCCGAATTTTTCCGACCCACATCAACAATATTCGGACAATATTATTTGTAATAATTGTGGGTAAACTATCTTTAGGGAAGGTTTTGATTGTCCATCATAGTCCAGTTTAACATCTGATACCGGAAACCGTTGTTACAATCAAAAACTTTAGTGATAATTATGAAAACCATATAATTTACAAAAATGAATGTCTATATTTGTTGTAAATGTGGAGGTCCACTCGACAGTTTCATTGCACACAGTTATGGCTGCGACATAACGATGAGCCTAATGCGAATATTGCGAGGGATATCATAATGGATTATCAATGTACTCAACCCTATGGAAGAAATTAGATAAAATTCATTCAAAGGACGCAAGAAGTGGAATTGTGATTTGTCAGCAAAAAAGTGCTAAATCGAGTACATGAGGGAAATCGATGCAAATCATTGGGAGAATTGATTCAAATTCAAGATGAGGAAACAGAATAGCCATAGAAAAGGAGGCGCGGAGTTTAGTAGCTAAACGTATAAAGTCAAAGTGTGCTTAATATCGAAAGAAAAATTATTCTCAAGCTTATTCGTTCAAGGAAAATCAAGAATTGATCTGTACTTTTTAGTATTTTCATAGTTCCAACCTAAACGTATGCCTTTATCGGATTTTTTTACACCATCATCCAAATGTGGAAACGTTTAACTCTCTAAGTAGGAGGGGATAAGCTACTAGAACACTCTCAAAGGATTCCACTTGATCCTAGTGTAGAGATCTATTCCAATCCCAAGTGAGTCGCAGATTTATCCGATGTGAAAAGTGGTTTGAGTCCAAATAATCGTTGTTCACAGAATCTCATTTTTTGACTTTTGATCATTCCTCTTTTTTATTTAACGATGATTTCTTTAGTGATGATGAGTCATTATCCGAAGAGGAAATTCAAAAGGATGGAATTTAAATATTTCTCCATTCCTCTTTTAAGATCTTGACGATGAATTATCAACTTAATGAGAAAAATTTTCCTAATCAAAAGGATTTTGATGTTGACATTCCAATTCCAGGGGAATTGATAAACCTTGCTGTAACGCGAATCAGATCTTTATAAGAATCTCTACTAAAATCATGACTCTCCGATTGATTCTTCAAAGAGCGATTGTATTTTTGATGAAAAAAACAAATTTATTCTCTTCCTCGACCTCGGTAGATCTAATTCTGAATATTCCTGATGCTACAATTCAAGTCTTCCTTCCCATTCCTATCCCCGTTAGGATTAGTGATCTCTTATGGTGGAGATCGGACTTTTTTCTTGCGCTTTCGATGACCCTATGCCACTAGGAATTGAGGATGACGGGATTATGACTCGGAAAGGTATATCCGTTTTTCTTGAGATTTACTAATAATGATTCCTTCCTCCTTCTGAAAATAATGTCATTTTTTCCTTGGATCATTTTGATGATCATCTTTTCCGGTCCTTCCTCCGGAACCACAAGATGTGAGATTTGCTTTAATTTTTGAACCCGATCGCGGGGCGTTGTGACTAACAAAGTGGTGGGTGACATTTCTGAACTCATGTTGTTCTTAAGCTATCTTATACCCACCCAACCCACCCTTTTGTCCAATGTATGACCTCTTTGCTCACCAGTTTTCATGAAAAGAGGGACAAAACTGTTCAACCTAGTATTTTCTTTCTCTTTTCTCTTTACATTGGCCAAAGCTCTTTTGTTTTTTCCTAAAACCGTGATGATTTCTGGAGGGACATTCCTCACTTGGAGGTCCAATCTACATTTCTATCCTCCTTGACCAAGCTCAAGTGTGGGGGATCGAGTCAGGCTCAAGACTCGGTTAACAAAAATAAGCGCTTCGTGGGTGGCAACCCATGCTTATCCTAGTAGTAATAGTATTTTATTTAGTAATAATAATGAATAAGTGCGTGATTTTATAACTCAAGTGTGGGGGCGTGCTTCTTTCTATGGTTTGTGGTATCGTTTTTTGCAGGATTCCTTAAGATCATGAAGACCCGTGCTCGTTTTCAATCCTCCAATCGTCCGATCTTTGATCTTTGCTTATTTTGGAATCTTAATCTGATCATGAATATTATTTGTGCTTCCCTTTTTAACTTGGAATTTTTTGTATTTGCTTTTTCATGCTTGAGTTGTGGGGGGTATTAAACCTCGATATTTGAACATTGAGGCCAATGTTCCATTCTAAGGTGTCTTTGGGGGGGTAGTCTTTCTATCGAAATTTCGATTCATACATGGCCTTGCTCTGTACAATGCAACCCCGTTTTGACAGAATTTTAAATTTTTATTGTTTTATTATGATTAAAAAATATTATTAAAAAATATAATGAAATGATTGAAATATAAAAATATATAAATAGTATGCCCGTAGAATTAAAGTAGCTTTTGATTTTAAACCCAGTTTTCAAAAACTAGCTTTCCCCTAACGCTTTCGAGATTAGCGTTTGCTTACACTTTTAAATTTTGCAAAGAACGAAATAATGATAGTGTAAGTAGAAAGTTGGATGCTTAAACAAGGATTATTTGGAAATCTTTAGAGTTAACTGTTGTAATTTGTCGCTGTCCTCCCATAAGCTTCTAATTTGATAATAATACGTGTTATCTTTGAAAATTAGGATTAATTCAACTATTTTGTTTTATAAAGATTGTAGTCGATATCAATTAATTTAGTCTTAGTTCAAATTTATATTTAAAATTTCCAAAATGAATTCTTTCTTCATTAATGTTTGCAAATAAATAATAAATATTAATAAGTGATAAAATATCTTCAGCCAGATTACTTGATCGTGTTCGGTCGGCTGTGACCGAATGTTAAAGTCTTCAATAAGGTGGGGCCGGCCTGGTGTCATAATAAGTAGCGAATAACCTCTTGTCGACTCGCTATCAATGTGGCTTCGAGATAAAAGGCACCGGTGATATATTATGATTATAGCAAAAAAAAATTGTTATAAAAAAAAAAAAAAAAATATAAAAAAATATAAAAAAAAATTAAATTATAATAATAACCGCCGTTGTCGAAATTTGTTTGTACATCGTGTCGGAGGCGTGGCGATGTTGTAGCCTTCTCAAATAGGACGTGGTTTAATAGTTTATGTTGCTTAGGTAAGTGATAAATTCCATTTTTACTAAATTTATTATGCTTTTTGGGGACTAAGACTATTTTCTCATGATTACATTTAATAAGATATGTGTAAACGGAAAACCTAAAGAGGATTTTGAAACGAAGTCCATGAGTCCCGATACTAGTCTTAGTGTGGTCATGTCAAAAGCTCCGGTACTAAGCCGATTGAAGTTGGGGAGTGCCGAGACGAAAATTGCTGCTGGGATGATTCTCGCTTTAAATCAATCGTCTCGGGTGGACGTGAAACTTAGTTTTTGCATAAACGTTGAACCATGGGCTGAAATTCGAAATAAGCACATTCCACCTAATAATTAATATTTGTCGGGTGTGAAAGTTTACAAGTTACAAATATGAGTAGGGTAAGATCCTAACTTGTACTTAGCAGGTGATTAGTTTTAAAGCTTAGGTTGGGGATTGTGAAAAAAGTCAATGATGTCGCAACTCCTATTCTTAAGCCTTTTAAAATAAATTAATTTAGAATTGTTATTCTTAATTTTGTTATTTAAAAAGTGATTAAAACAGGGGTACTTGCGGAATGGAATGATTTTTAACTCTTTTGATGGACCTTTTCTATTCTTGTTTTGATTTTGAGGGGGTTCATAGTTAAAATGGGATAAGAGTTATTATTTTTGGTATTGTTTTATTTACCCTTGCATGAGGAGACCAGCAATGTTTCAGTGTGGGGATTTGCTATTGGCTAAAATATACTTATTTTGGTGCCGGTTAAAAACCACTATATAGGACTTAAAAACCATTAAAATATAGAAAATTATGTTGCAATTTTGTTTGTTATTGTGTTTTTTTATGTCTATAGTAACAAGGAATTGAAATAAGAAGCAAAAAACGGTAATTTTCGGGTGACTTTCGACGACGTTTTCACATTTATCGAGGTCCAAACGAAGTCGTGAAAATCCTCGATCACACCATTGGAAAGAGCACAATAAAATCGCGTCCTACTGTACGGCTTTTCATATTTTATACTTTTTATTATGAACCTTTTTTGTCCCTGTTTGAACCTTTTATCTTTAATAAACCTGGACCAAGTTAAAATGGGTTATAAATATATTTTGCATATAGATTAATGAAACTATGCACTAGCACAGCGGTAAGGCTGTGTGTGCATAGTTTCATCTTTAGAGGTCCCGAGTTCGAAACATGCTTGAGGGTTTATCCCCTCACGACCCGAAACTCGACCACAGGACCGGTCACATGACCAGACCAGTAACCAGCCCATGACCCGAAGACCTGGCTTAATACCCCACTTGACCGGCCTAAGGACCTTACCCGGCCCACCAGTTGATCTTACCGTCATCCAACGTTGACGATGGATTGACCGGTGGTTGATGCGGTGGTAAAACGTGGTCGCCACCATTGACCGTCGCTTGACCGACGCCGTTGACCAGTGGTCCTGGACAGCCGTTGACTGACGTTGTGACCACTGATCACGGTGGTATGACGGCGGTTTTGACGCGCGGTTGGACCGATGGTGGGGAACAGGTATACGCACGTGGCACCACTCAGGTGGTGACACGTGGCCATCTAATGATTGTGTGTCAGATTGTACAGGTGGCAGGTACGAGGTCGAGGTACTGTAACGTCGTACTAGGTAAGGCACACGTTAGTACGATAGGCAAAAGATGAGGTACTATTCAGGTGGCGGGGACCAATCAGATGGTGACACGTGGCACTGGCGTGTGTCAGTCCGAGGTACTGTAGCAGTCAGTACGAGGTAGGCGTGTGCCAATCATGTGCAATAATGAGGCGGTTGGTGGAGTGCAAAAAGACTAATATACCCCTAGATCCAGCAATATCATTGGTTGAAGACTTGAAAGGACTAAATTGCCCCCACCTACTTTGGGTTATAAAAAGGGATCACGCAGCAGCTCATATTGGGTGTTAGATTTTAGTGATTTTTTAGAGAAATAATAGTAGAATAGCTTATTTTGCTTATTGAGTTCTTAATTACTGTTTGATTATGCTTATTTGCCCTTAATTTGCTTAGTTAAGAATCTGTTTCGGCTTATCCAAGCTTATTTAGTCTGATTTAAGCATTTAGTTGAAAACGAAATAGTTAAAGGGGTGTTTGGTTTAGGACAATTTGACCACTGAAAGTCAAAGATTTTTTGTGCATTTGTTTGAGTTAGCTTAGGTTTTATTTAAGATCACTAGGAAATGAGTTTTTGAAAGTTAGTTTGCTAAAATTCAAAAGCTATGGCTTATTAGATTGGTTCCAGCACCAGGGTACATTTAGGTTTAAAATTAGTTGGCTTAATTTTGTCCTAGGATCTCTAGGCTTTAAGAGTGATTGAATTTAGTTTTGACACACTCAATAGAGTGTGTCAAGTGCAGCTGCACAATCAAGGGTGCTTGCACTTTGGCCTTGGTTAGTGCAAAGTGCATCAGCAGTACTTTCTTATAAAGGTACTGCTGAACTTTTATAGCTTCATTTAGGTTAGTCATTGTAGAGATTAGGAGCTAGGATTTATATATGTTTTAGAATTCATATAGCTTAGTTTAAATCAGCACTTATTTTCATTTGCAGTTTAATTTTTTAGCTTATTTTGCTCTTTAAAGTCACTAAAAAAAACTCAAAATACCAAAAACAGTAGTTAATAGTTTTTTAGCTTTAAAGTTTGATTTCTAGCTGATAGTGGTTGTTTTTTATCATTTAAATTAGTAGTTTATAAGTTGTTTAATAAGTCTGCATAAGCTTAAAGTCTGAAATTGCTTTTTGAGCATTTGAGCTTAATCTGAATTTGTTAAAGTTAAGCTTACTTCTGACTTTGATACTTTGTCACTCACTTTCAGATAAGCTCTAGTTTAAATTAGTCAAGTAGCTTTTCATTTATAGTTCCAGCACATTATAAGCTTTCTAGAACACTTTGTTTTTTTTCATTTAAGCTTAAATTGAGCTTTTAACAAGCTGATAAGTAAAAACAAAGGGAAATGGCTACTTTCTGATTTCAGATTATAAATAAGCTTTTATTGAGCTTATTATTGGTTTTCAGTTCATTAAGCTTTCATTAAAGTTACTCACACTAACTTGTTCTCCAACTTTGCTTTTATAAGTTTTTTATGAAAAGCTGTTTTTAACTTAATCTTAATTTTTGGGCTTAAATAGACTTGGCTTATAGTCGGGTTGGGCTTTCAGGGTAGATTTTGTTATTTTGAAGTTTCTTTGTTAACCCTCCGTTAGCTAGTTAGTTCTTTTCTCTTTGCACCATTAGTCCTTAGTTAAGTATTAATTAGTTTAATTAAGTTTTTAAATAGTAATTAGGGTTTAGTTTTTAATAAGTCTAATTAAAGTTTTATAAAAAGTGAAAAATTAGGGCTTTTATTTTTAGAAAAATTCTGCACATTTTCTTTATTTAGTGTAATTTTTATAAAATATTTAGGACTTTATTTTTAATAGTTTTATTATTTTTATAGTTTTTAATTAGTTTAAATTTTAGAAAAATCATATCTTTTAATCTAAAAAGCCAAAAATAGTAATTTCTTTTTCTAAAATTTTCTTTTTACTTATTTTACTTAGGAAAAATATAATTTCAATTATTTTCTATTTTTTATTTTTAGGATTTAATTAGAATTAAATAGTTTTTAATTAATAAAAAATTCAAAAATAATCTAAAAAATATTTTTATTTTTCTTAAAATTTTCTTTTATCCTAATTTAGGTGTAGAAAATTAGTTTGCAATCTTAGGGTTTAATTTTAGTCTAGTTGCTTAATCGTCGTGTTTCCCGTATTTGTTTAATTGCCTTTAATTGTTCAATTTTAATTGTTGCTTTTTATTTAGTAGATATAGATTATCAAAAATATATTTGCTTCATTCAAATCAGAATCCAAGCTTAAACGAGATTTCAATTTCACTAGTCGTTGGGGAAACGACCCGAGTGATCATATTTACCCGGTAATATACGTATTTTATATATATCTTTGTGAGTGGAATTGTCCAAGGGTTACTTGGGGATTTCCTTAATTTCTCTATAAGTATATTATTTTATATGTATGTAAAACTAATATCAGTTGTCAATGACGACACACAGTGACAGTTTATTGTCAGTACTGTTGTCCTTGGTTAATACTGCTAGTTTGTGATTAGTACTGCTTCTAGTCTATTTTAATACTGCCAGTTATCATGGGTTCGTTAACACTACTGCTAATGGTATTGATGTTTGGTTCTTGGTTAAGAGAAGAATTAGTAGGCATCAACATGTTTTAATTGACAAACAAACAGCAGTTGAAATTTTAGTACTGCTTGATTTAAAGGGAAAAATTAGCACTGCTGGCTATGAAGTTAGTACTGCCAGCTTTATACTTAGTACTGCTTATGAGTACTTAGTACTGTTCTTCATACATTAGTACTGCCAGTTGTATGTTTATACTATGGCAGTTAATACTGCTAGCCTTATCTTTAAAGGTTAGTACTACTCGTTGAAAGTTTGTACTGCTGGTTTATTGTTTGTACTGCTAGCTTTTATCGATATCAGATAACACACAGTTTTTGGATCTCGTACAACACACACAAAAGGAAGTTAATACTGTTGTGGTTATTAGTACTGCTAGGGTTAGTAGTTACTATTGTTGGACTTAAACCAAGGTTTATGCTGCTTGTATACTTTTAATACTGCCAATAGAAGGAGTTACTACTGTTGGTTGCAACTGATTGGTTTAAGGGGAAGCTAACAGATTGATTTGATTTAAATGTTCTTAAACGTTTAAAAGGCTTGTATTTCTGGATTAATTGGTTACGAAAAAGATTGTTTATCACTTATTTGGAGTTGAAGTAGAGTTTCATAGGTTTGTGTTTTATCATATCTCAAATGGCTTACAACATTTAGAGGTAACTTGTTTGTGCTTACAACGGTATGATAAAGACTTGTCAAAATTTAGCAAAGGTGTGTGATCTAACTTATGGTGCTTAATGCTCACATTTGCTATCACTTTGTTCTGGTGTCTTATAGAAGATGAGGATAATTGTCAAGAGGTTTCGATCTACTTATATGTCAAAAATTTATTTATAAGATTGGAGTCACGTGGATAGTACAAGACATAAGACACAAGTTTAGGTTATTCTACTTCAGCATCAAATTGGTAATACTTAGTTTTCTTTATCAGTAATCATTACATAGAGCCTACATTCAAGAAAGGGTTAACATATGGGTTTCAGGGAAGCTTATTGTTATAATGTTTAACCATTTACATATGACATTAAGGTGAAGGTTTTTACTACTGCTAGTCATTATTACTACTGCTAGTGTGAGTTTCTACTACTCAAGTTCATTTGTCTTATTGTGCTTAATGGTGGGTAATTTGAGGAGATAGAAAGCTTAGATTAGAAGTGTGATATTGGTTTGTAGTGGTCAAGATTAAATTTGCTTATATGCATAAGTCCCCTTTTGGATTAC
>BQNB010152975.1:2289-15700 GCA_026074375.1 Tanacetum coccineum
TGGAAAAAAGGAAGGAGCATTAAACCCTAAAGAAACCATCTTCTTCCTCATGCACGGCTATAACATGACATCTGATTCTTAACGTGATCAAAGTTCAACCCTCACCGTGCCCCGATTATCATTGCCTTTACCGCTGCACCATAGTCAACTTCTTGTAGTTATTTTTCGGTCTCCCGCTCTATTAGGTTTAATCGCTTCTTACCTTCAAGCCTGTTATTCTTTGTTTTCTATTTTCCTTCTCAAAGATGATCAATCTCATGATGTTTTATTATAACAAATAAAAATAGGAACTTGTATCAGATAGTCAATGGATAGAACGGGTGTGTTTGGTACCAAGCGTTTGAGAGCGTTTTGGAGCAACTAGCGACAAGCGACTAGCGGTTTAAATATATTGCTTGTTTGGCAATGAGCAACTGGCGGTTGAATTGTGTGGAACCGCTCTTATTCAAAACGCTCCATCAAAAAGCATTTAGATCTAACCGCTAGCGTTTAGCTCTCAAATGACATATATGCCCCTTTTAATTATTTAAATAATTTTTTGTTAATATGTATATGTCTTAATATGTCATTTTACACTTTATAATTACAGTTACAACTACGTTACCAAACACTTTTATTTAACAACTACTGATAACTGCTACTACTGCTTGCTGCTTCTGCTACTGCCTCTTGCTGCTACTACCTTTCACCAAACACAACCAACATCAAAAGGAAAGAAAAGAAAAGTTATCTTGTTGTAGAATGAAACTTTTTATCATGCAGTAATGTACATTTAAGGAATAATATACGAAATTTGATTTCTAACATGTGGAATAAGATTCTTTGTTTGAGATTGTTAAATGTATTAGTTTAGCTATCTCTTTTATTTCTGAAATTGGTTGTTCTTGTAAGTGTTGATGAAAGCTTGAGAGTAGACTGTCAATGGTGGTCAATAAAGTTACACTCGCCACTACGAAGATCAAAACAACGAGCATGCCTTAAGGGGCCAATCTATATGTTTTAATAACATACCCTTTTTAGTTTGTATTCGAGTTTACATGCTTATGTGTCGTGATATTTTGTTCCGGTTAGCATGAATCGAAAATGAATACCTTGTTTTGTTCATTTGGTTATGTTTATTGAAAGTTACTGTTGTGTAATGAGTATTTGATTTTCTTTTCTATCCGTATTATATATTTGTTGTTGAACGAGTTGGATTACCCGCGCTTCGCCGCGGGGCGCAAAGGATAAACGGTAGTTACTTAACGTTCGGTAAGTAACGACCGACCCGACGGACTATTTTCGTAAAATTAAAAAAAAAAACTAACGGTGGTTACTTGATAGCCGTTAGTGAGGGGAGGAGGAATTTTGTAATTTTAAGTTGTTAAAAAAAAGTAAATTGCTAGAAAAAAACTAACGGTCGTTACTTAATGTTCGTTAAGTAACGACCGACCCTAAGGACTATTTTCGTAAGTTGTTAAAAAAAACTAACGGTCGTTACTTAACAACCGTTAATGGGAGAGGGGGAATTTCGTAATTTTTTTAAAGTGAGGACGGTCGTTAATTAACGACCGACCCCAAGGACTATTTTCGTAAGTTATTAAAAAAAATAACGATCGTTACTTAACAGCCGTTAGTGGGAGAGGAAGAATTTTGTAATTTTTTAAATGAGGGTAGTTTTCGTCATTTGCGTCATAGTGTGGGGGTATTTCGTAAAGTGTATGCTAAATGGGCTGGGCCGGAAAATGGGCTCGATTTTGGGCCAGAAAATGGGCCGGTTTTAGGCCGGGTTGTGGGCTGGGTCACGGGTCGGGTCGGGGCTCCGTTTTGCAAACGATTTTCCTGATGATTGTATATATATATAATAATTAGGAAGGGTTAAATGGCAACATTGGCTTTTTGATATTTATGCAAATATGTTACCGTGTGTATGCAGTGGTTTAAGGTCTGCAAGTTAGTGTGGTATTTGATCAGCAATAGTTCTAAATTGCAGTCTGCAATTTAAAGTTATGGGATTTTGGTTGTTCATGACAAGTATGGTACAAGCCTATTAGTTAATTCGTGGATCATTTGGGATTTGCTGTGTTCATTTGGGTTCGTGGGTCGGTGGGACAAGGCATGTCTTGTCTTTCTTTGTGTATTTCCGGCATATCATTTTGGTATGGAATTGATAGTGTTTCTTGTCATTTAGGTGCCGTTTGGTTTGTAAATAGGTTTAGAAATGGGTATAGGTTTGAAAGAAAAGTAGGAGATAGAAAGTATATTATTATTTTTAAAATTTATTTTTATTATAATTATAATAAAATTTAAATTAAAATTTTATATAATATTTTATAATAAGATGAAAATATAAAAAAAAAGGTGAAATGAGAGGTAGGAAAGAAGAGTGGGCCCATTTGTTAGAGGAATGAGGTGAAACCAATCATTTTTAAGTAAAATCAATTTTGATAGATGATTGATTATTTTGATTCTGACATCTCTTACCAAACAATTGCATTTAGTGTCACTCATTCTTTTGATTTGCCCTTAGTTTTTTTTGTTAGCGAAACTAATAAATTGTTTGCAATGGTTTGTATTATGGTTAGAGTAAACTACACCGTTGGTCTTTGTGGTTTGCGTTGACCAGCGTCTCTAGTCCTTTGACCAAAAAAGTTGCATCATCCGTCCTTAAGTGGTAAACGTTTTCCAACTAACGGTGGAAAACGTTTGCGGTCGGATGGTGACCCTTAAGGGACTAACGGCGAAAAACGTTTACCACTTAAGCACTTTAAGGACGGATTTGTAATTTTTTTTGGTCTAGGGACAAGGAGACGCTGGTCAACCAAACCACAAGAGACCACCTGGGTAGTTTACTCTTATTGGTTATAAAATTGGACTAGAACGGATAGAGAATTGTTAATATATGATGTCTTGAATGTTATGTTTATTTAGAAAACGTGAAGGCCAACTGTAAGAAAGGTAAATATGGTCCTTAGGAGAAGAACGATAAAAATATGCAACAAATTATTGTTATATTATCTTTCAAAATAACTCATTTTTGTATAATTAGAGTTTTAGATATACCATTGATCATATTAAAAAAACTCCTTGTGACTGAGTTTGTGCGACAACTACTTATGAGTATAATGTGTTTTATCGTGTTTAAAAATCTATGTTAGGTGTTATATTTATTTGTGTTTTTTGTTATTCGAGAGTTGGAACGGGCTCTCCAACAGAAAAATAAACAAGAATGCTTATAAAATGTCGCCATGTTTTCTTATTGTTTATCCTCACAGGATATATGTATGGACTTTCACGTCCGTCCTTGATACTCGTGCACTTATCTGGGAACACGGGTGGCAGACCAACTTGGGGCTTTTTTGGTTCATTATTTTCGTTTCATAGCTGTAGATCGTGTGGTGTCGTTAAAGCAAGCATGATTTGTCAAAAAGTCCATTTTATTATGATATTTGGTCAACTCTCAAAAGATTTTCAACAATTGTTTCGCCGTGACTTTTGACTAGCCCATCCAATTAGCTCCGTAAACTAATCATCAACCGCAAAGCAAATCCTGCCGGATAAGTCGAACCACTATAATCAACGACCATCTTAGCAGATACCTAATCCAAAATAACACTAATGCCCGAACATGGAACACATTCTATGACCTATACCAAAACACCGGCTAAAGCAAATGTTGACACAAAGGGTGTAGCAAAAGACTACGGGCAAACGAGTTAGGTCGGATGCTAGCGTTTAGCCTGGAACAGTGCCAATACCGCCGAGGTGAACGATCCACGAGCCCAACTCAACAACAAGAAGGCGACATTTTTCGTACAAAATCCAAAGCACTTGCAAAATACTGGGACCCCACACGATCATAGACCTTCTATGATATTGACAAAATGATCTCAAATCACAAAAAGCCCCAACAGGAACAGCTCGTGCACAATCCGTATTCCCGATGATAAGTACGAGTATCGCTACAGGACCGTGAACGCCATACATATATTCCTGTGAGGCATCAACAATAAAAATAATCGACATTTAATAAGCAATCTTGCGTTTTATTTTCACTTGGAGACCGTCATCGCAACATCACTTGAAAAAGCGAAAAACAAAACAATATAAAGAAATCATATTAAACACGATAATTTTGGATTCAAAAAACAATAACTAAACACGATAACACACACATAGTGGCTTGAAGAAATGGGTTATTAGCTTAATTTATCTACAACATAGACACATAACTGACCTAGCTAAAACGAGCCGAAATCTATATCAAAAAATTCATTGTATGTGTGTGTTTATTGTGTGATTAATGATGTCTGTCAGGTAACGGAGTATTCACTAAAGGACAAAATCAATGCAAAACCGAGCACGGAAAATAGAAAGAAGCATGAAACATACGAAAGGCCGGATGACATACGCCTCGTTAATGGACCAACTCGTACCCAGGTAAATGGGTCCGAGTCATCCCAGTTTAAGCTAGAAATTTATCTAGCGCTCAATTTAACCATATCCCATCTATATAAGCCTAAATCATTTATAAAAGTTCAAGCCCAAAATTAAATAAGCAAGCCCAATGCACCCGCATATCCTTATGTGATAAACACAGTTATCCCTGCACCCGGCTTTTCTCATCGTTAGTCCCTAAACCTTATTTCTCTCCTTTACCCCTAACCCGATTATTCAATCAAACAAACCAAAACTTATTCCCGCCAAAATCACTAGTTAACACCCATCCATGTCAATTCGATACACCTGCAACATACAAACCCAACTTAACCTTTTCCCCCACAACCCGACAACTCAATTTAACCTTTTCCCCATGGGTGGAGGGAGAATTACATGAGTGGTGGTAGAAGAAAAAAAGAAATGACAACCAAGTTGGCAATCCTAGGCCAATTGATTGGTTGATGGTAATCAAGGGCTATGATCAATTTAAAGAAGCACAATGATGGATTCAAGGGCTCAGATTTATGGCTTGGAGAGCACTCACACAAGAAACAAACCTCAATGATCAATGCAGAGCTCTCTCAATTCGGCTATAACAGTACGTATTAGTGTTTTTCACACATGTAGGGGATATCGTCATTTTAGAGAAGCCATTATTGTATTTTAAACTTTTTCATCATGCTTAGTGTACTGTTCTTGTCGAGTAAAAAAAAAAAATTTATGGGTGAGAATGTTTTATAATTTAAGTAATAATTATTAAGTTTCATTTTGTTTCTAAAATCTGCTTTTAGCATGTGTTAATGATATTCTAAGCGCATTTGAAGAATGTTGATAAGCTCCATAAGCTCTGGTTTAATCTGTTCTAATAAAGCAATATAGACTTTTATATAGCTTTTAAGAGTTTAAGCTTATTTCACCAAAATTCCACCCTTAAAATACCTCATCTTACATTGGAAGCATGAGCCAAAGTATGGAACGGGCTTCATAGACCATAAGCTAGCTAGTTTTCAAACAACGTAAAGCTTGTTGATAAAGCACTAATGAGCGCATTTTATGTCCTTTGTTTAGAGAAAAAAGGACCTTTGTAACGTCTATTATATTTCTAACTTTGCAGACTTAACTATGTCTACTAGACTTAACTCTATAACTACCAGACTTAAGTCTGTTTACAATAATTCCTAACACTCTTGTTTAATCTGTTCTAATAAAGCAATATAAACTTTTATATAGCTTTTAAGAGTTTAAGCTTATTTCCTTATTTAAGTAAAGGACTTTGTAAGTTTTCATTTTCACTTTTATAGCTTATTTAGTGTTTGCTTATTAGACTGCTTATTTTAGTGCTTATTACTGCTTTTTATTGATGTTTATTGCTTATTTATGCTTGCTCATAGTTTAAATCTTCTTTGTTCACGTGTTTCATTAAAACTATTAATTTTAGCTTAAAATTGTTCATTCTTATTTGCTTATTTTAAGTTCTTATCTCTGTGTTCTTATTGCTTATTAGTGCTTAATATCCATTGTTCATCATCTTTTTTAAAAAATCTTAGCTTAAAATAGTGGAAATCAAGCTTAAAATGGTTTTGAAATTTTTAAAGGGGTGTTTGGGTTAAGAACTAAAATGGGTCAAATGAGTTTTAAAACTGTTTTGGGTCATCAAGACAACTTTGTTAAGCTTAAACTTAGCCTTATAATCAGTTTTCAATAAGTTTTTGCAAGTCTTATCAAGTTTTAAGGTAGTTTCTATCTAATCCTAGAATTTGTGGGCATAAAACTTATTCAAACTGCTTATATTTAGTTTTGCTTAAAAGTTGTTTTAAAGTCTTGTTTATGCCTTCATTTTGGTTCTAAAATGCAGTAAAATAGAGTTGGTTAAGTGTTTATTGTCATCTGTGGTTTTGGTATTAAATATGCCTAGTGTTTATTTCAGTTTTAAAGCTGAAAAGTCAATTTCAATCATCAAATTTAGATTAGTTAATGTTAGTTTTAGCGTCTGAAAATCAGTCCACAAGCTTATTATAGTATAAGCTCAATCTGTTTGAGCTTATTTTGGGGTTTAGCTTTCTTTTACTAGCTTATTATTAAGCCTGCAATTACCTTCATTGTCTTTTAGAATACAAAAACATTAGTTAGTCTGTTAGTTTTCAAAGTCTTTTTCTAGCTTATTCACTAACCAATTTTCTTAATTTTTTGTTTTCATGTGTTCTTTAGATGTCAAACTTAATTTGTTTTTAGTTTATAGCTTATTTCATGTGCTTATTTGTTCTTATTTTTAGCATAAAATATTGGTCAAGTCCTTTAAAAAGCCTGGTTTTGAGCCTACTATCTTAATGCTTTTAAGTCCTTCTCAGCTTATTTTAGTTGCTTATTTTAAGTCTTTTATGCTTATTAGGGTTTAGTAATAATCTGTTTGTAGCCCATTTGCTTGTCCATTTGCTTATTGTGTTTAAAAAGCCAAACAGTTTTAGCAAATTGTCACTTAGTTTAAAAACCAAGTCTGTCACTTTTGTTAGCTTATTTTTAGCTTATTTTTAAGATAAATCAAAAGTACTTTTTTTAAAGTTGCTTATTTTGGTCTTAAGTTTAGTTGTTTTAGAAAAAATTAAAAAAATTGTTTTCAAAAAGGAAGTCACAGGTTCCGAACTTGTGACCTCCCCTTCACACACACACATACTTAACACTACGCCCTTGGGACTTTTTCATTAAGTATCTCCACTACTTTCCTTTTATCACCTTTTTCCCAATTTAGCCTTTCAGCCTTATTTTGCTTATTTACATCTTATTCAAATAAGCTGTTTGAATCACTTTATTTTTTCTAGGATTAGAATTGTTCAAAGTAATTTTCATGAATTTTTTAGATTTTTCTAAATTAGTTTAATATTTTTTATAATATTTTTAGATTATAACTATTTTTAATTCATAATAAATAAAATAAAAGTAAAAAAAATATAATTCTTTTTTCCAAAATTATTTTTAATCATTTAGGACTTTAAAAAATTAAATTTGCATTTTTAAGGTTAAAATTTGATAATTTAGGTTTTTAAGGCTCGGTTTTAGATTCCCGTTATCGTTTCCGTACTTAAATCTTAATTGCTTTAATTATTGCTTGCTTTTATTTGTTTTTGCATTAGTAGAAGTAGAATCCAAACCCAAAAATCAAAATTTGATCATTTAAATCACGCGATCACAAACTTAATCACGATTCTTAATTCACGCTTCGTCGGGATACGACTCGGGAGGTTTTGAATTTTACTTTGGTTAAAAGTAATTTTCTTAAAAACCTTACGGAATACTTACTCTTACTATTATTTGATATTTTAGTTATTAGTTATATATATATATATATATAGGCCATTAAGCTAAGTAGTATCATTGTACATTGCAAATGGGAATGTATAAAGTAATCAAAACTCATGTATTTTTACTATCAACACAATTATTGGTACGTCCGAAGAATGAAGAATTACCGAATGAATTATCCAGAGTTATTATGATCCTAAAGATAGTGAAATTACACCGAGTTTCGTAGTACAGTATAGTTAAAAAAATCGAAAAAATTAGAAAAATCGCAACAAAAAAAGAGGTGTAAAGTTTGAAGATAATCGTTTCGCAAAAGCTTAGACCGAAGGAATTATATGAAGGATCGATTATTCATTGATACATCTATAAGTCAACGATGCAAAGTATTGTATAAAATGGTAGATATCACCACTTGTCTTGTAAAGTATGTAAAGTATGGGATGATTGGGAAGTTGACCGTTACGGGAATGCCAACTTTGGTTGTTGTTTTTTTTATCTATGATCAAGACGTTTGTATATAGTTGTGTCTTAGTCATGGTAACGGTCGGGAAAAAAGTGTCTAGCAACTTATATCTTGGACCTAATCTATTTGTTTCGTAATTTTTATTTAACAACAATTTAATTCCCTTTCCTAATCATTAACCATGGGTTTTACGCGAATGAGGATGTGATCGAACACACATGTCTATTTCGTCGTTACGGCCATGTATGTGTACTTCAGCTGCCTTGTTGGTGTGGTACTTTTGGTAAAAGATTATAGAATGATCAACCCTAAGCCTTAAAATAAAAACCCATTTTACCTTTATAAACTTGTTACTCCTTAGCTCTAGTGGTAGATATGTGTATCCTTGCCAAGCCTATGATAGAATACTCGTCATGACCGAGCAATTGAGCGAATTAGTTACATGTTACCACATAGACTAGTTGAGTGATTTGAGTGTTTTCATCTTCCTATTTTGTGAGGTGTTTGGTTTTGTACTTGTAATAGATCAAATAAATGCTTAAATGGAAAAATCCTTAGGGATACATTTTTATAAACTTCTAACGGCTACTTGAGGACAAGTATGATTCAAGTGGGAGGATATTTGATGACATCAAATAACGTCTATTTTATAGCATCATTTATCCCATGTAATTAACCTATTTTATATAAGTATTGCAAAGAATTGTTACTTAATCGTTTATATTTGAGAATTACAGTAATTATGGACCAAAGACCACGAAGGAAACAATATCCAATACGCCGTATCCAGAAGAAAGCAATGCGCCGTATTCAAGCTATAAGGAAATAAAATATTCTGGAAGATATCAAACGTGGTCCCTACTCTAAGAAACCCCTGATACGCCGTATCCAAGACTTTGGATACGCCGTATCGACCATATTCCAGACCGTATAAATAGTAAACTCAAAAACGAGTTTTAAGTGTGCTAAATCATATTCTCGATACCTAAACTATAGAAGTCGATTTTCAGAGGAAAAGAGGTCGAGCAACGCAATTAATTCCATAGGAGACAACGTGTAATTTCTTGTACTCTTGTAATCGTTTAGTTTTTGGTATCATTCGTTAACTCGGTTAGTTTAACTTGGCTAAATCATTACTTTTGTATTAATTATAACGTTTGAAGGCAAACACATTCGGCTATTAGCCATTATTATGAAGATCTTAATGTTTGGTTTGTTTATCTCGATTTCTTAATTTATCGTTGATTGCTTGTTTATGTTTATCAATTTATACTTGTTTATGTGCTTAAGTATGCGACCTATCATTCAACTAGATCTAGTGATACGGACCAAGTAATCTAGATGTCGGTATAACTCTTCATATAGTGATTTATACATCTAGGCCAATAGGATCACAATTAACAGCCTATCTTTGCCCTTAGATTGTGAGCTTAGTTGGACCATAAGGTGACCTTGGTATCAACGAGTACGTTCTTAATTAATTGGTAAAGACTTGGTTAGTGGACTACTAGTGTATGAATTGCCATTAAGCAGTAAGTGGGTAAAGTCTCTATGAGCTAGGATTTAACAAGATCACCATTGCTTTAATCCTTAAGATAGATTATAATCAGCAAATAAGGATGCTTTATACAGATGTGTTTAATTGTTACAGGATTCTACGTGTCTAGGACTTAGGAAGAAGTACCGCCTAAGTTTTAAGAATGATATGCCATCTCGAGATAAGAAATCATTGCACTAAATAAACAAACCAACATTCTAATTAGATTAATAATGGTTAATACAGTTTTCTTATATTTGGCTAGACCGCTCTTTTATCTTCTATTAATTTGCATGCGTGTGTTTTAGTGTCTTGAATTGGTTTTAGTCACCATCAAACCCGTACTAGTCTCTCAGTTTGAAAACCCCTTATCCATTAGATATAGGATTAACATAGGTTTAGCATAGGTTTAGACTAGATTAAACCAACTTAGATTAGAAAACCAAAGTATTAACAAATTGAAAGTGTTTCTCGCTCTTAGTGATCGTCACCCTACTTACCACGAAACTCCCACCAACCGGGTACACTGCCCGTTAAACTATTGTTTTTGGTTAATTCGGCAAAATATAAATTTAAAACTTGAAATCATAAAATTAACACCACACAACGACACAATCATATATAAATCAAAACTTTTGTACCCTGATGGTTTCTCATTTTCAAAATTTCTCCCCCTCTATATGTGCATCGATATTCGAAAGTGTTTTGCACATACAAGGAGGAAGCCGCACTTGAGTCACTTAAGATCATATATATTAGTATATATTTTAATCATATTTTCTCCTCTTATCAAAAATGTCAAATCGTTTAATATTTTAGATATCAATGGATTGAAATATTTCAAAAAAATTAGGGAGAAAAATGCTTTCAAAATTAGCATGCTTATTATGGAACATTTTATTGCTCCCTCTTAATTTATGAGGGAAGGATATAGTGTTGAGTACATATTTTAAAAGATTTTAATTTATTGAATTTTTTTTGAAAATTTGTACTCAAACACATACTTAGTATCTTACACTACATATATATGTATTCACGAAATTTACAAGATAAAGTCGAAACAGGACCTCAATTTTAGTAGGATTAAAATCTGACACAGTTAGACTGTCCGCATTTGTAGTCTGTAGTCCGTCTCGATTAGTCTACCACCAACATAACACTCTAAGCTCTTCAAAATCAGTCTTTCCAGCAACAGATTGTCAAGCAACTTTAGCATTGCATCAGTCTTTTTCCTTAATTTATCAAGAGGTTCTTGATCAACTGATGTTGATGAATTCTTTGGCATGCTCTTCTTAGCTTTCTCTAGTTTGATCTTGCCATAATATGGAACATATTTTGGAAGAACATTCTTCAAGTGAGCTTTCACAAACTTACCAATTTCCTCGGGAAGATTGAAACTTATAACACCCCTATTTTTGACATATAGCAGCGGAAGCTAATCTGGGGTATTACTTCATGGATCAACAGACATAATCATAGAAAATGACTCATAAAGAGACGTTTTGGAAAATTTAGTTATCATTCAATATCATATCAGAGTTTTACAAAGGAGGTCCCAAAATCTAGAAACATAAAGTTTGAATGATAACAAGTTTAGCCATCTTCAAGTCCATGCCACTCCGTGCCATAAGTTGCTCAATTACCTGAGAGAAACATGCTAAAAGGGACAACACAAAGGTTGAGTGAGATTCATAGGTTTTCAGTTATAATAGTTGAGTACAAGTTCAACAGTGGGTTACGTTATACACCCATAGTTTGTAATAATTGCAATGAGTACAATCATTATGGAAAACAGTTTGAATACAAGTTATCATAACAGTGGGTTACGTTGTTATACACCCATAAGTTTAATAATTGCGATGAGTACAATTATTATGGAAAATAGTTTGAATACAAGTCATTCTAAACAGTGGGTTACGTTGTTATACACCCATAAGTGTAATAATTGCAATGAGTACAATTATTATGGAAAATAGTGTTATTGCCCTCAGCTCATGACATCACTACGATCAATACGTTAACATGAAAATCACCGTAGTGACATTGGTTGAGGAACAAATGTCCCCGTATAAAGGTAACTTGCCAAGGTTACTCATTAAGTCAAATATAGTGCTATTGGTACCAAAAGTATACGCACACCAATGGGAGTTGTCACACCCCGATAGATCTATCCACAATATTTGCGTTCACTCGCAATGCAAGTAATTAATTATTCATGATATGGAAATAGTGGCACTGGAAGGTACTTAGGCAATAATATATTTGGATAGCATATAGTTGGAAAAACACTTGCATTCATGGTTTAAGCATGTATCCCCCTCGCGGGTTTATAAAATATTCAAAAGATTTAAAAGCGAGGCTACGAACTCACCTTAACAAGAAAATTTGATTGATGGCAAAAGTATATAAAATAAAAGTAACGGCCTCGTCACACAACCTGGGTTAATATGTGTATGTCAAGTCTTAGTTTGGTTGTATATACTTCAAGACTTTATTTCATAAAGTTTAACATTGACGTTAATTTAATTTATTGGTTTATGAAAACATTGTAACACTGTTCGGGCTATCATAATCCAGAGGCCATGTAGTATCGTTTGAGGAGTCAGGGCACTTTAAATCGTAAACCCAGCAAACTCGTCAAAACAAATACTCAAATGGAACCCCTCACATGAAATTCCCTAGTAACGTGATACGATAAGATTTTAAGTTTCTTCAAAAGTTAGTCGATGATAAGTTACGTTAAATATATAACGTAATTGATTTATAATGCGTCGATCGTTGATTAATAACGATAAATGTGTCGGGTTTTAACAAAATTAAGTTTTATAATATTAATATATATTTTTATAATTTATATAAAAATATTATATTTTATATTTTTAAGAATACAAAAATGGCAATATATACCATTGGTTTATAAACTTTTACAAGTTTAGTCCTTTATATATAAAGTATATGAAATTTAAACCTTTAACTTTAAAACTTGGCAAGATAGGTCCTTATAGTTATAACTTTGTATTAATGACATTTTCAGCCCCTCTAGTTATAAATTTCAGAAAGTTACGATATATACCCCTTGCATGGAAATAATTTACAAATCAAGTCCAAAAAGCCATGTAAGATTATTTTAGGGTTCCAAATGATATTTGCAGGTTATAGCTTATTAGAATAAGCAAAAATAAGATGGACTAACGTAACAAATGTAACAAACGTTTAGGGTTTAATAAAAAACGCATGGGTTTGTGGTTTAAGGCTTAAACATGAGTTCATATAGGATCTAATAGACCTTATGATAGTTCTAATACAAATTATGAGCTTATTGAACAAGATTTTGAGCTTACTTGAGCTAAACGTGTCACGTTTGAGGAGCCAGGACACTTTAAATTGTAAATCCAGTAAACTCGTCAAAACGTATACCCAAATGAAACTCCTCACATGAAGAACTCTAGTAACGTGATACGATAAAACTTTAAGTTTCTTCAAAAGTTAGTCGATGATAAGTTACGTTAAATATATAACGTAATTGTTTTATAATATGTCGATTGTTGATTAATAACGATAATTGTGGAGTTTTATAAAATTAATATATATTTTTATAATTTATATAAAAAGATTATATATTATATTTTTAAGTTTGCAAAAATAGCAATATATACCATTGGTTTATAAACTTTTACAAGTTTAGTCCATTATAT
>BQNB010152976.1:0-13431 GCA_026074375.1 Tanacetum coccineum
TGATTTCTACTAGTTCCTCGATAAAGTGCAATTTGTCGTTAAGTTGGATTTCTTCAAGGGGGATAACAAAGTTTTCATCCGCTAGACATTTCTTGAGATTCGAAACATGGAAGGTGTTATGAATTCCACGAAGTTTATCAGGAAGCTTCAACTTGTATGCCACGAGACCAATTCTTTCTATGATTTTGAATGATCCAATGTACCGTGGGCTGAGCTTACCTTGTTTCCCAAAGCGAATTACGCCCTTTCAAGGCGATACCTTTAACATGACCATATCATCCACTTGAAATTCCATCGGTTTGCGTCTAACATCTGCATAACTTTTCTGACGGCTACGAGCATTTGGCAGTTAGCAACCGATTCTTGATTTGAACAATCCTTTTTGTTGTCTCCTGGACCAATTCTAGGCCAGTGAGTTGGCTATCTCCAACCTCACTCCAGCAAACTGGCGATCTATACTTTCGCCCATATAAAGCTTCAAATGGTGCAGCCTTGATGCTCGCATGATAACTGTTATTGTAGGAGAATTCGACCAATGACTAATGGTAAGTGTCGAATCCCAACTTCTACCAAAATCAATTACGCTCGCTCGTACATGTCTTCCAGTTTGTATAGTTTCTCTCTCTTTGACCGTCTGGGCTCTGGGTGATAAGCTGTTCAGTGCTCATATCCAGTTGGGTTCCCATCGCTTCTTGCAGTGATTTCCAAAATCTTGATGTAAACAAACTGTCTCTATCAGAGATAATTGACGTAGGCACGCCATGCTTACATACAATTTCCTTTAAGTATAATTGGGCGAGTTTCTCTATGCTGTCAGTCTTCTTCATTGGCAAGAAATGAGCAGATTTGGTCAATCGGTCGACAATAACCCAAATGGAGTCATACCCACTTGGCGTTCTTTGGAAAGTATGATTGAGACATAATCTGGTTATTTTCTCCCACTTCCACTCTGGGATTTCAGGTTGTTGTAGTAGACCAGATGGCTTTTGGTGCTCAGCCTTCACCTTTGGCACAGTTAAACATTTACTGACATAGGTGGCGATCTCAGCTTTCATGTTCGGCCACCAGTAGAGCTTCTTTAAGTCTTGATACATCTTTGTCCGACCCAGGGTGGATGGAATACCTTAGATTTTGTTGAGATTTCATGCATGAATCAAATCCCCGTAATCCCCTAATATTGGTAACCAAATTCGCCCGTCAAGCATTGAATTCCATTAGAGCGGCGTCTCAAATATCTGGCTCTTGATTCGTTCTTCCAAGTTTTTCTGCCTTCTCGTTTTTCCTCCTTTTATGATCAGTGCTGAGCGTTGAGTATTTTTCTCAGGTAAATGGTGTGTACCGTTTCATTACCCAAAGAGTCTATACCCTTATTGGTTACTCTGTCCTTTCGAATACAGGCATCGGCCACTACATTGGCCTACAGGATGGTAGCGGATTTCAACATCGTGTCACTCAAAAAGTTCAATCATCGCCGTTGTCTCATGTTGAGTTCTTTTTGATCCAGAATGTACTGTAGACTCTTATGATCTGTGTACACAGTACACTTCAGTACCATACAAAATAATGTCTCCAGAGAGTCTAGTGCAAACATTCCAGCACCCAAGTTCTCTAAATCATGGGTCGTTAGTTTTCCTCAGATTCTATTCAGTTGTCGAGAGGCATATGCTATCACCTTTTCCCTCTGCATCAGAACAGCTCCAAAACCTTTGTGTGACGCATCGCAGTACACAACGAAGTGTTTCAGTTCCCTCAGCAATAAAGGACATAGGTTATTTGGATAGGATAGGAGCGGAACATAACTTCTGCTTCAAGGTTTGGAATGCCTCATCTTCGTCCGTACCCCATTCATACTTTTTGTTCTTCTCGGTCAATTTAGTTAGAGGCTTGGAAATCAACGAAAAACCCTCAATGAATCTTCGGTAATATCCGGCTAAACCCAGAAATTTGTCTGACTTCTTTCGGTGTTGTCGGTGCGCTGACCAATT
Organism: Tanacetum coccineum; assembly: GCA_026074375.1. NCBI lineage: Eukaryota > Viridiplantae > Streptophyta > Magnoliopsida > Asterales > Asteraceae > Tanacetum > Tanacetum coccineum. Next base: position 1,986 of record BQNB010152976.1, read on the forward strand.
TCGGTTATACGGGGGGCTTCAAACCTTTGCAGGGATACTCGTTAAAGCCTTTGTTGATCGCTCCCCGTGACGAGAAATTGCACCGACTAAGCAGAAATCGCACTTCGAGAATTTGGCGTTACAATTGCTCATTCTTTGAGCAACTCCTAAATATGCTCTTAGATGTTTGTTTCCGTGCTCTTCTTTATTCTTGGAGTAGATAAGTATGTCATCAATGAACACGATCACAAATTTATCAAGGTATGGCTTGCAAACTCGATTCATCAGATCCATGAATACCGCAGGAGCGTTGGTTAGACCAAACGGCATTACTTGAAATTCATAATGACCGTACCTAGTTCGAAAAGCAGTAATAGGAATGTCTTCTTCTCTATTCGGATTGTTGATGATAACCAGACGTAGATCGTTCTTTGGAGTATACGCTAGAACCTTGAAGTTGATCTAAAGGTATTCATGGGCGTCAATCCTCGGAAGTTGGATACCGAATCTTGACTGTAACTTATTTAGCTCGCGATTAATCGATCACACAATACGGATGATCCGTCCTTCTCTTAACGCATTAACATGAGCTCCCCATCGGTGACGAGCTCGGACGGAATTAAACCTTTTTCTGATATTCTTGTAACTTGGTTCCGGTTCCGCAATTCCTTTCCAGTTTTTCGGATGGTGCCAATCGGTTCGAGTGGCCCGGCTTCCATCGTGCAACAGGTGCAGCACCCGGTACAAGTTCAATTTTAAATTCCACTTGTCGAGGTGGTGGGAGTCCTGGCAAGTCGTCAGGAAACACCTCGGGGAAATCTCGAATCACGGTAACATCTTCAAAGGTTTCCTTTGGTTCTTTCTCGGTTACATGTGCCACGAACAACTGATGCCCTCTTTCGATGTATTTACTGGCCTTAATGCATGATATTATCTTCAGTCGTGACGTACCACGATCGCCCACAATTTCCAACGTTTTGTTCTTGACGGGTATATGCACTACTTTCTTGCCACAAATGATAACGGCGTCTTGATTAACTAACCAATCCATCCCAATAACTACGTCAAAAGTTCCCAGCTCAATGGGCATAAGGTCAATTTTAAATAAGTGATCTAGTAAGTTCAGGGTACATCCTCTTAGTATAGTATTAGTACTAACGACCCTTCCATCGGCCAATTCCACATCATAGCTAGTGTCTAGTATAACAGGATTAATGTCAATCAGGTGACTAAAACATAGTGTTACGAGTTTTGTCAGATCCTGAGTTAATAATACAGTTGGCATAACGATGTTGAGTAGATACGGTACAGTAACCACATTTGGTCTTGTTGTTTCACAGAATCTCTAATCAGTAAGCCCCGTCCTCGGAGATTCTTTCACCTTGTGGATCCCTTTTCTTCGGACAATAGTTCCTTGTGTGTCCCTTTTCTCCACAGTCATAACACGTCACAGTTGGTCGTGTGTTAGCACCAGTAGCTATAGCTTTGCCCTTACAATCTCGTGTCATGTGGCCTGCCTTTCCACAGTTGTTACATACCACATTGCAATAACCATAGTGATGCTTTTTACAACGATTACAGAGCGGTTTGTTCCCAGCATAACCACCTTGCTCAGTAGGGGCGGTGGTCATTGCTCGGGCATTACCCTGCCTTTGGTTGTTCTGCTGGTTATGGCGAGTGTTGTCCCTGTTGTTGTTTCTGTTGTTACCGTTGTTACCACCTTGTGAACTTTCCCATTTCCTTTTCTATTGCTCGGCACAATCCTTTCTATTCGAGCTTGAGACTTTTGTTCCATCAAGGCATGTGCCATCCGCACAGCTTCATTCAGGCTAATGGGTTTGGATCCAATAACTGTACCCTTTATGTTGTCAGTTAGTCCCCGGATATAAGCCTCGATTTTCTTGCGTTCACTCGGGACCATTTCTGGACATAGTTGTACCAGCTCATGAAAGCGCTTGGTGTAAGCAGTTATGTCAAACTCCTTGACCTTCAGATTCCATAGTTCGTGCTCCATTCGCTGCACTTCCTCAATGGGGCAAAATTCCTCTGTCATTATCCTTTTCATTTCCAGTCCAGCACAATCTGGATTAGAAGCCTCTTAACCCTTCGTTGAACCTGGGAGTTCCACCACGTCAAGGCACGCCCTTGAAGTGTGGCAGCAGCAAATTTGACCTTTCGCGCTTTAGCACATTCACTTATTCCAAAAACCATTTCCGTCTTCTCGAACCACCTACTTAGCTCGACAGCTCCCTCGTGTCCATGGAAGACCGTAGGGTTGCATTTCATGAATCAGAAAGAAAAGGTACCCTTCTCGATGCAGTGGAGCCCACCTTGGCCCCCAGCTTCATTGTTTCCTTGTCTCCTAGCATTTGCTTGCCTTTCTCGTTCTGCCTCTACAGCAGCATTGACCCTTTCAGTGACGAGTCGCTCAATAGCCGCTTGGTTCATTGGTCTTGGTGCAAGTTTCTATCACAAACACAAAGAAGCCTCAATGAGTATTTATATATATGACAATAATCAAATCATATACCACACGAACAATAACAACAACAATCTTAACAACATCAAGTAGTGAATCAAAAAGGTAGCCCAATTAACATCATTCATTACCAAAAGAAGTAATACACTCATTGCATAGTTTCACAAAATGATATAAATTGTTTCAACAAATGGCATAAATTCACTAACTGAAGATTCAGTTTAGTGATTACAGACTGAAAGATACTACTAATAAAATTAACTACTAAGAGTCACGAGGTGGAGATCCTTGTGGCTCAGATGGTGCAGTCTCCTTTGGGGTAGGTGAATCTCTCTATCTGTAGAGTAGGAGCAGTGGCAGTGGCAGCATCCCTTGCAGCAACATATGGATCTCTAGGATCAGTGTAGTAACAGGAGCCAATAGAGTCTCAGGTAGAGCATATGGCGGCTCTTGATACTGCAGACGCGGCGGTAAAAGATTCTCAACCGTAATAGACCAACGTCTCAAGTAGATGGTAATGCCAGTTGATACGGTTCATTTCTCTCCAAAGCATCTCTAGTGCGGTTTTCGCTACAGTCTAGCATCATCTTCAGTCTCTTGTTATCAGCACGCACGTCCTCCTCCTCAATATGCTTAACTCTGCGGTGAAGAGCATCCAGGTCACTCCTAATGTGACTTGGCGTAAGATCCTCGGGGTTATGTCCCGCAGCAGCAGCAGATGATGACGATCCTGTCCAAACCTGCGTATCAGTAAAGAGTCTCCTAAATGGTATTAGTCTGCTAGTACAGATGGGAGCAGCCTCGGGTATAGGGGGGATTTGGGAACCAGGGATTAGCAGGAAACATTGTTAGGTAGGGTGAGCTTCAGCCTCGGCCTCAGCCTCGACCTCATTCTCATCCTCAGCCTCAGCCTCAGACTCGGCCTCAGCCTCAGACTCAGACTCCGATGCAGGTGGCGGAGGGTAAAGTGGGTCCGCCCCCTGATAAGGGAGTATCCATTCTGGGCCGTCCCATTGTTCCTCAGCTTCCATTTCTTCTTCTTCCTCCATTTCCGGATCTTCTTCCGGATCTTCCTCCTCTTCCTCCATCTCTGGGTCTTCCTCCATCTCTGGGTCTTCCTCTTCCACCCAGCCATTCATGTTATCTTGTGCTGCCTCCGCAGCTAATGCGAACTCGTTATTGTTTGGAGGTAGGTTGGCCATGATGATCTGCAAATTGCGTAAAGTAAATAAGGATTACTATACGAATAATAATTTATATGAGAATGCGAATGCATGACGATGCTTCAGGAATATGCATGATGGTCGATAAATAGTATGAATATGCCAAATAATATTTGTTACATATAAAAATTTCATTTTTGAAAATTCTAAATAAACTATTCTGATGTTTCGGGATATAATGCATATCAATTCGATTATATTTTACATATATCATTACATTTAATAATATTTTTTATATGAATATTCATAGTAATGCACCCAATGTGCATAAATACTCAAAATAGAAAAACTATGATCGTGAATAACACAAGGGCTTCGAGGTGTCTTAGCGCGCATAAAAGGGTTATAGTTTAGGTAAAAAAATTTTTTTTTTTTTTTTTTTTTTTTTTTTTGACCTAGTTCTCTATAACCTTTAGCTCTTGATACCAATCTTTAACACCCCCAAAGTTCACGCAGCGGAATATACAACAATTGGGTGTTAAGTCATAGCACAGTTACACAAGGATATAGAAAACGATCATAAAAGAGGGTTTTAAAAACTTGTTCCATTTAAGACAGTTTCAGAGTAAACAATAACATACGACCCACAGAAAACGTTACCAAATCATCAAACTAAGTTTTTGAAAAAAGTGTCATGGATTAATAAGTTTTATAAAATGGAACAAAAATACAAGTTCTTAAAAACTTTAGCGCAATCCTCGTACATATCGACCTTCACCTTTGGTTACTGAGATAAAAAACATGCTTAAAAAGTCAACATATAATGTTGACTGTGTAATCCATAGAGTTTGTAAGAGTTAAAAGAGAACACACGTTTTTGTTCATCAGTGTGACTTGTTGTTCGGACAATCCATTATTCAAGTTTCTATTGCTAATAAGCGCATGACACCGAAGCTCACCGACCCCCTAATCCTACCCCCACCTCCCCCCCCTCAAACCCTCCCACTTGACGTTAACAACATATCTTGTATGTAAATCACGTTGCCTCATAAACTAGGTATTATTTGCCTTATACCTAAATTTCTAAACTACAAATTGTCCGTTGATGGGTGCTCGGAAAGGATTGTTTCATACCCCGGACAGGGCTGTCAAACCCAATAGTCTTTTATTTGTACTAGCGCTTAACCATTATAGGCAATTAACAGTCAATGATGTGCAGGTCTTTTGGCAATAAGCTACTCATGCAATTGATTTCATATTCGGTCCAGCTACCATAAAGGTTCGCTTCTGTGCTCAGTTTATAGAAAACCAAGCATGTATTCCTCGGGGGTTTTATAAATACAGTTTAAAAGTTGAAAGGCCGAGGCTATGAACTCCCTTGTGCGACGGTAATATCAAGTAATATAGGAGCTGAAGTAAGACAAACACTCCTAAGAGCGACCTAAAATAAAAGGCGCGACTTAGAAAAACAATCTAATACTTACGCGAGAAAAGATGAAATCAAATGATGACTTTTTAAAAGTTTACTTATGTCCGATCTAGCATGGCATTGCATTCAAGTTTTTATTGACCAAATTTTGCTAAAATGTAGTGTCCTAATCTGTATTAACATTCCATTTATACCCCATTTCTATTTTACCCTTTACCCATCAACTCACACAAAATTACCCGATTTGGTTTTACGTCTAGTAACTTTTATTTACAAAAATTCTGAAATCATCCAACTTGATTGAGTCATAAATCAATATCCGTAATTCGTACGGACATGAGGTTTTCGCCTACAGAAAGCACTTTGAGTCTACTTTTTAGAAATCCAGGCCCCACTGTCCAGGGGGTCAAAAATACCAGGTGAAATTACCATTTTACCCTTCAATGTCAAAACAGTTTATTTTCTGAATTTTTCTACTCCACTAAAATGATCATAAATCATAATCTATTTATGCTATAAAGGTGAGACCACTTGGAGATGATAGCTCCAAGTGTCCTCTCCAGGTAGCAACTTTGGCTTTTAGAAAGTTAGTGCAAAATTTTGGAGTTATACCCGTTTTCCAACTGATTACCAAAAAGTGACAAGTTTTAGTAAATCGGCCGTATCTCACTCATCCGGAGGAGATACGGCTCCATCCAATTAACCACATGAACCTTAGACATATACCAACATCATTATCAAATTTCCCAGATGCCTCATTTGCAAAAATAATTCGTATTCAACCTGTTTAGCTACTGAAATAAAAACAGTTTCATGAACCTCTTTTTAAACTCAATACAATCATCAATTTATATCATCTAAACCTAGCACAATGCCATAACTAATTATTAGACTTATGAACATACATAAAAACATAATATTTACAGCATATATCACTTTTATAATTGATAAAAAAAACGAAATAGAGATTAAAATAAAGAGAAAACCTTACTAAGGTTTGATTAGGGCTAGAAATGGACTAAAACACAAACACTTCTTGTGTAATGATGTTTAATCCGAACCAATGCACAACCAAATCAGAAGTTTAACATATTGTAGACCTTATATTAACTCCAATAATCACCCCAATAATTTCCCAATGAAAGATCTTCAAGAATGACAAGAAAACAAGCCCTAGAACCTTCAAAACTTCATGAATCTTCACCAAACTTTACAAGGGCCTTTAGGATGGTGTTAAGATGCCTAAAATGAGTTGATTGAATTTGTGAGATGATGATGGTGATGATCTTGAATTCGGCAGCCAAGGGAACAAGAAGAAGGAGAGAAAAGTTTAAAGTCTTGTGAAGTGGAATGGTTTGTGCATGTATGGAAATATGAGATGGAATAATTGGGTTTATAGAAAATTGAAATGAGTTTGTGTGTGGGATAAGCCATAACCGGCCATAGGGCCTTGGGATGGGAAAATATATTTTTTTTTTTTTTGATTTTTGGTTTATGAAAGTTTAATTAAGGTGTAGATTAAGGTTATAAAAAAAAAAAAGTAAGGTTTAAGGTAAAAAACGCGAGTTTTAGCAAGAAAATTCGGAAACGCGAATCACAACGGAAAAATGAAAATGAGAAAAATTATAATCATTGGGGAATAATATGAGATTATAAATCTTACGATGCGAGACGGAATAGATTTTAATTACGGCTCAGCGCAAAGCTAAAAAAACGGAAAAATTCTTACTAAAGCTGGTAAACGTAATTTTTAATAACTCGTTTATATGAAAAAATAGAATTAAAGCTCGGGGTATGTAAGGCCATTTGAATTATGGTATGTTACAATACATAAACATATATATATTTATTATATATATAAATATATGGTGTTTGTATGTATAATATACTATATATATATATGTAATATCATATATATATATATATTATATATATATATATATATGTATATATATATATATATATTATAATATTATATATATATTATATTATATATATATTATATTCCCCTTTTTATGAAGAATATAACTCGATATTAATACTTAAAAATTTGCAAAAATTTTTGTGGAAAACAGCATGCGTGGAGATCCTCGCAAAGGTTAGGTAAGATCACTACGAAGATATACTACCTCCATACTAAAATTAAACATTGTCCTTAATGTTTCCTAGCCTAAAGACTTCAAAAACCCCCATTACTATAACTCAAAAAGTTTATATGCATTATCAAGCACATTGGAGAAAGTATCACAAAAATCTCAAGCGTTTTATCAAGTATGCTAAAGATAAATGTTTAGTCGATAATAATCTAGGGATATCGGATTTCCACCAAACTATTGCATGCAAGGCTAGGAAGCTCGAGTGGACCGGAAAAAAACATCCGAACCAGAGAGTCTTCATATTTTTGGGTCCATCCTACAACAATCAAAGCACAAACAACTAGTATCGGAAGGTACCAAGCCTCCTCACATCACATTAGAAATAAGAAAGAAGAAAGATGGATAAGCATGGGGTGCCTCCCACGAAGCGCTTTGTTTTTGGTAACCGAGTCACATAGCTTGACACGATCCTCGAATTTATTCGTCCTTGGAGAGAATGTTTAAAGATCCCCAGGATACCTTGGGTGGTAAGTCCCATCCGAAGTAATGCTTCCACGATGGACCATTTCCCCTTTAAAGTTTGGGACCATCGGGGTTGAGAATAAACTCGATGGTTCCGGTATGGAAAACTACTTTTGTTGGATGGTGACTAAGGTCCCGACAAAAGAGTTTTAAGCTTTCCGAACGAATACTTTTAGACGAGAGTTGAAGAGTAAAACTCGATCACCAACATTGAAAATGCGGTTTTTGATCTTAGAGTCGTGAAGCTTCTTCGTCCTCTCTTTATATATCAAAGAATTCTCGTAAGCTTGATCACGAAGCTCATTAAGTTCATTAAGTTGAAGCTTCTGGTGATCACCCGCGGTTTTAAGATCGAAATTAGCATGTTTCAAAGCCCAATATGCTTTATGCTCTAACTCGATAGGTAAATGGCAAGACTTTCCGTACACTAACTTGTAAGGCGTACAACCAATCAGTGTCTTAAAAGCGGTACGAAATGCCCATAAAGCGTCATCTAGTTTGTCGGACCATGAGGCACGGTTTTCTCCAACCGTCCTTTCTAGAATACGTTTCAAACCACGATTGGACACCTCCACTTGACCGCTCATTTGAGGGTGATAAGCGGTAGAAAGACGATGAGTGACCCCGTACTTAGACATTACTTTAGAAAATTGATCATTATAAAAATGGGTCCCACGATCGCTTATAATAGCTCTAGGTGTTCCGAATCGGGCGAAAAGAGATTTTAAAAACTTAACTACAACTCGAGCATCATTTGTGGGGAGCGTCTTTGCTTCCACCCACTTCGAAAGATAATCAACGGAAATGAGGATGTATTTATTCCTATGTAAAGACGGAAATGGCCCCATAAAATCGATACCCCATACATCGAAGATTTTACAAACTTGAATAGCGTTTTGAGGCATCTCATCTCGTTGTGAAATTTTGCCTTGTCTTTGACACGTATCACAAGATTTGATCTTAGTATGGGCATCTCGATATATGGTCAGCCAAAAGAAACCGGCATCAAATACTTTTCGAGCGGTGAGATTGGCACTATGATGGCCCCCGGTGGGTCCTTCATGACAAGCTTTGAGGATATCATTAGCTTCTTGCCCATGCACACACTGATAAGTGTAAAATACACATATCCATTTATACCTAAAATAGGTTCCCATTTAACCCACATATAGACCCAAAAATGGCAAAAATATGCTTGTATTTGTGTTTTGTGTGTGCAGGTATGGATAAGTCAAAAATCACAAGAAAACAGTCAAAAACAAGCAAGCACGGACACGAGAATCAGAAGAGTACAAAGCCGAAGCCAAGCCAAAGCCAATCCCCTAGCCATTTCCTCTTTTATAAAGCCTCAAGGACCAATCTTGCTCCCTCCCAAAGTTATTTATAACTTGAAAAAGAAGAAAAGAAAGAAAGGGACTGAAATTGCCAAGAGGGCAAAGTTCAACTGAATTTTACCCCGTACTCAGTTATAAAAAAGGCGGGTAACTACCATTCACTGTTCATCGTCTTCCCCATTTCACCCTCCACTCAAAACAAAGGGGTTTTTAAAATTAGAGGGTACAAAGGACAATTCGGTTGACAAGGACTGACATGGCAGAGAATTACATCACCAAACCCTCCCATTGGCCAATCCCCATCAAAGAAGCTCACGTGGAAATAGTGAAAGCACAAATTAATGAGGGTTTTTGTGCTAAAATACTCACAAAAGAAGCACAAACGTCACATCAATGGAATGACACGCTGGCAATCCTCAGAGTGTGGCTATCTTGATAAACGGCAGATTAAAGTCAAATGATTGGAAAACTGGAATGGCAGAGATTGAAGGATTAGGTAGCAAGGAAAAGGGCCTAGAAGCTTCAGCTTGGCACTATAAATAGGCCTCATTCTCACACACAAAAGGCGTCGTCTTTCTCTTTATCTAATTTTTAGTAATTTAGTCTAGCTTAAATTCGTGTTTTTATGTAATTTTCCTTTTTCAAGTAATGTAATCAGCTTCTTTAGTTAAATGAAATTCAGCTTTTAGTGTTTTAAATCTTGTTTCTTAAGCTCTCACTTTAAAGGTCATATGCTCTCTTAATAAGTTGTCTCAATAACGCTTAATATTAAGCTCTTTCAGTCTATAAGCTGAAATAGAGCTGTTTGAATTCAGTATTAACCTTATCTAAACCTTAAAACAGTTTAATCTTATATGGATCTTATTGAATTTGAGCTTTTGGAAGGGGATCTTACTTTGGAAGAGATCCCAAGGACTTATACCTTAGCTTATTAATAAGCTAATAATGAAGTGTAGTGGCCTTAATTGGTCCCTTTTGTTTAGCTAAAAGGGAATTAATAAGTTTCTCTTTTCATTTTTCTCTAATTTTAGTTTTAAATGCTTAGTTTTTTTATTATATGCTTAAAATTGCTTATTTGCTTATTCTCTTTGCTTATTAGTGTTTAAATATCTCTTCTAGTGCTTATTAGTTGTTTGTCCTAATCTGTTTTTGCTTATATAGTTATAGATCATTAGTTGCTAATTTCTGTCATAAAAACTCATAAAATCCAAAAATATTAGTTTAAATAGTTTAGATCTTAGATTAAGGCTTATTCAGTTGTTTAATCATGATTATTAAGTTTGTTTTTAGCTAGTTTATATTTCGGTTATTAGTTTTTGTGCATAAAAAATTTTCCTATAAAGCTTTTATAAATCCTGTTAAAATGTATAAAAGGGTGTTTTGGTTTAGTGCAGTCTCAAAATTGCTATAGGTATAAACATAATTATGTACTGCTGGACCTTTACACTCCCAGTTATAACTAAAAAGTTAGTACTGCCTTCACAAGTTAGTACTGTTAGCTTACATTTCAGTAGAATTAAGTTTAGCTTTAGCTTATTATAGATTTAAATTTTTAGTTTTAGTTTTCTAGCTTATTTCATTACTTATTACGTTTTCAAAAGTCAAATTGCATCAGCAGTACTTTCAAAAGTACTGCTGAATTTTCACACTAGTACTAACCTCAGTTAGTACTGCTGTGTTCTCAGCTTAATTTAGAACAGTAATTTTAGAATTTAGCTTATCAAATTCAGTAGGATTTGGATTTAAGTTTTATATAGCTTAATTGGGTTTAAGTCTTAATTTGAAATTTCAATTTCTAGCTTATTTCCTTAGTTTAATTTAGCTGTCAAAAGTCATAAAAACTTGAAAAATCCAAAAACAGTACTTAGAATCTTTAGGATTTAAATTTGTTAAATTAGCTTATAAGTTTAGATTTTATAGCTTATTAAGATGGATAATAAGTAGTTTAAGTTGTCTTTCAAGTTTCAAAGTCTTGTTCAGCTTATTAAGTTCTTTAGCTTATTTAAATTTTGAGTTTCCTTGCTTATTTCCTGAGTTTGCTTGTTTCATGCTTAATTTCAGTAGTTTAAGAGCATTCCTAGCTTAGTTTTCTTTGCATTTTTAGTTTAAGCACATCATAAACTTTTCAGATCATTTTTCCTTTTTAGATTTAAGCTTAATTTGAGCATTTTATGGCTGTTTAAGTAGAAGTAAGCTCAAAACCACACTTTCTGTAATCAGCTTAGAAATAAGCTCTTCCTGAGCTTATTTGTGATTTTCAGCCCTAATAGCTTTTATTAATTTTGTTCTCTCTAGCTTTCTTCACAACTTTGCTTCTTTGAGTTTTTCATTTTAAGCACTTTTTAAATTTCACCTAAATTAGGGACTTAGTTTGTTATCGGGGTAGATTTTTAGGGTAGAAATTGTAACTTTTCAATTTAGTTGTTTACTACGTCAGTACCTCC
>BQNB010152978.1:3033-15700 GCA_026074375.1 Tanacetum coccineum
GAATCCTAAACGGGACCTAAAAACCCTAAATTATCAAAATTAAGTCCTAAATTGATTTTTTTTTGTTTTTATAAGTCTTAATTAACTAAAAAGCTAGAACAAAGAAAACTAGACAAAAAACGGGAGAGATTTAAACTTAAAAACACTAAAAAAAAAGAATTATATTTTTTTGACTTTTTTATAATTTTTTATGAATTAAAAACGATTTAATGAAATTAAATGTTTAAAAATACTAAACAATTTATAAAAAAACTGGAAAAATCATGAAAAGTAGCTTGAACAGTGAGGAGTCTAATAAAAATAAGATGGGAAAAATAGCTTATCGAATAAGCTAAAAATGGCTTATAAGCTAAAAGAGCTAAAATGTGTATAAAGGATTAAGTATGCAAAAATAAACCGAAAAAGACCCCATGGCAAGTGGTAGAGTGTGTTGTGTGTAAAACGTTTGGGTGTGGGGTTGAGGTCTCGGGTTCGAGCCTTGCTCACCCGGGGCTTCCCCTACTCCCAAATGTTTTTGCAAATTCCATTTTTTACAACTTTTTATAAAAGCAACAAATAAGCAATTTTTGTAAAACAACTTTTTTATAAACCACAAATAAGCACTAAAATAAGCTAAATAAGACAGAAATGCTTTTTACTCTTAAGGGCTTAAAATGCTAACTGATTGGGCTTTTTTACACTATTAAGCTAAAAGAAGGGCTAATAAGCTGAAAATAACTAAAAAGCTATACCTAATAAGCATAAACAAACAAAAATAAGCAAAGGGTTTAAGCTAAATTAAGCTAAAAAGGACAGAAATCTTAAAAAGCTATAACACTTAAATTTTTTAAAGCTAAACTGCAAATAAGCTCAAATAAGCCCTAGACTAAAATAAATAAGCTAAATTGGACTAAACCTAACCTAATAAGCTGAACCACACCTAAATAAGCAGAAGCAATAAGCAGATAAGCTTAAATAAGCTAAAAAGCAATTTGGCAAAAAACTAGTAAGCAAAAGGCCAAGAGGGACTTTTCTAGCTTAAAAATAAGCTAGCAAAAGGATCCTTATGGCTTAGTGGCTTATACCACTAGAAAGAGTGGCCAAAAAGCTACAAAGAAAAAGCATTTTGAAATTCAAATAAGCACTTAAAAAGCTTCATGAAAAGGCTATCTCACACTGACTCAACACTTAGACAAATTTTTGCTAACTTTTGCAATCTTAACAAATCACCACTTTTGAGCTTAAAAATAAGCACACAAACAGATCCTTATGACTATATAACCTACAAACAGATTGACTTTAGACCTCAAAGAACAATAATCAACACTCAAAAAGGAGTTTGAAATTCAGGATAAGCAATAATAAGCATTTGAAAAAGCAATTTCTCAAATTTTTCAAAAACTTAACAATTTATGACAGTTTTGGCAAAAACTTAAAACAACAATTGCAGGCTTTAGAGATTTGTTTCTAACCTCTTTTAACACATGAATAAACAAAAACTACACAAAAGCAACAATAAGCAAAGCACAATCAAATAAGCAACTAGAATAAGCTATAACTTAACAGTTTCAAACCACAACTCCTCAAATCCTTAAAAATGAGTTTTACTACTTAAAAACTTTAACAAACTAAATCTTTGGACTAATTTAAGCTAAGCTAAACTGACTTAAGTGTCAAATTGCAATTTTAACCCATTTTGACCCATAAAAGCAGTTAAACCAAACACCCCTTTAAAAACTAATTTTAACTGATTCAAATTGTTTTAAGCTAAACCTTTTAAAAATCAGATATTAACTAAGTCTACTAAGCAATATTAAGCATATATGAACAACAAATAAGCACTTAAATAAGCTGAAACATATTTTGCAATTCTATAAGCTAATTAAGACAGATTTAGGAAAAACTTAAACTAATGACTTCTAGACTATAAGACAAGCATAATAAGCATTAAACATCACAAATAAGCATAAATAAGCAAAGATAAGCAGGCAATAAGCAACAATAAGTAGTTGAATAGTAAATAGACTAAAAACTTAAAATGAAAACTTACAAAAAGTCCAAGCTTTTTCTTATGAATTTCAAAACCCAAAACAACTTATCACAATCCTATATCTTATCCAAATAAGCACTAACCCATGGCCATCCAAAATACACAATGTTCCATGAGATCTTCTTTATATATATATTTTTGGTATTTTTTAGATTTAAAAAAAACAGTAAATAAAAGTGATAAAACAGTAAACAAAGGCAAAGATTAAGAAGCTAAAAGCTCACTGAAGCTTTTAGGTCAGATCAATAAGCTGCATCATAGCCTAACAAGCTTAACATGTTATATTGAAGGATCAAACACAGAATCTTAAAAACAATACCTCAAACTTTTCATTAAAAACTTAAACTTTTATAAGGAATTTGAAATACATAATAACTTTAAAAACTTAAATCAAAATTACATTAAAAGAGACTAAAAACTTAGAAAAAACTACTCTCTCACTACAAGGGTTAAGCCCTATATTTATAGGCCGGATAGAAGGACCTAGATCCTTGGCTTGATTTTCTTGTGTGAGAGGAAAACAACATCAATCTTGGCCCTTCAAATCAAATTGTGCTTCTTTAAATTCATCTTAGCCCTTGGACGTGTCCACACAATCATTCCCCAATGATTGCTTTGGATCGCCAACGTGTCAGGTGCCAAAAACGTCACCCATTGCATCATTATTGGCTTCTAGAAGGGGGTTTAAGTGGGTTTAACCTCGGGGTAAGAGTAATTTTGGGGATGGAGGGTAAATAGTAACAATAAGGGAGTGAGCGGGAAAAGGAGTTGCCTGTTTGTTTGATTGGTGCAGGGCACAAGTTTGAGTAAATGACAAAAATAGTCCCTCCATTTTATATGAGTATATGTACTAAAGGTCCTTGGTGGTATAGCTTTGGTTGCACCGTTAGTTCTTAAAGGACTAACAGGGACGCTATAAAAGAGGGTGTGGTTAACGGGGTGTTATAAAAGGTGTTGGGCTAGTTGTTAGGCTGGTATGGCTTAAAAGGACTTGGGCTTTTTATTTAGGTTTAAGGTGTATAAGATACAAGTGGGCTGTCCCGGGCCCACTAGGTGGGTACGGGTGGGCCCACTTTTGACAGTTTAGGTTTACGGGTTAACTCTTGTTTATAAGAGTTAACACCCGTTAACTTTCTTATAACACAAATCCAAGCCTGAGCCCAAACATATCCCCTGGCCCAAAACCCTTATAAGCCTAAACTTATATACCCGGGTCAAAAGAAAGTCAAACACCCTCTTTTATAAAGAAATTACGCGCGGGAAAAATAGTTTTTACTGTTCACCCATCGTTCCCGTTTATCCTCGAGTCAAACCAAAGGGCAAATGATAATTGAGGGTTAAGATAGTAAATTCGAAGGTTAAGGAACACTATGGAAGGGTTAAAACATCATCAACATATTCCTATTGGTCAATTTCAAGAAAATAGACACGTGGATAAGTGAAGAAAGCACAAGAGGGATGGTTATTTACACTAGAGACACTCACAGAAGAAACACAGATGTCACATCACGGATTGCCACATTGGCAATCCGTGTGAGCTAAGGAGTGATCCAACGGATAAGATTGAGCTTCCAATGATTGGTAATGATTGAAGGACAAGATTGAAAGGAGCGTGTGCAGAGGCTAAGGACCTAGAAGCTTCCCTTAACAGTTATATAAAGGCATTCTCACTCACTCAGAGGGTGATCTATCTTCTCAATCTTCTTTACCTGCATTTTTCTTTAGTTTATAAAATAGCTTTTGTAACTTTTTTTTGTAGTTTAAAATTGTAATTTTCTTTCAAGCTCTTGTAATTTCCTTTTATTAAGAATTGTAATCCGTTTTTAATCATTAATAAAATCATCATTTAGTTTTCATAAACTGTTTTCACTTTTAAGCTCTTATTTCTCTCAAATGATTAGGCTGCTGTTTCATAAGCTACTAATAAGCTCATACAAGCTCTTTAAGTCTCTAAGCTCAAACTGAGTTATTAATAAGCTCTTAATATACTTAAACCAATAAAATCAGTTAATTACATTTGCTTATATGGATCTATGCATTTTGGATGATAAGCTTAACTTGGAAGAGCTTATGGGACCCTTACCAGCTTATCTTAGGATAAGCTGGAGCTTGTAGACAGCTTATTGAGCCTTAATTACCTTTGTTTAGCTAAGGCCGTTTGTAAGTTTTAATTTACTTTACTGTTCTTAATTCCTTAGCTTATAGTTGCTTATTTTTGCTTATCTCTTGCTTATTGGTGCTTAATTCTATAATATTGTGCTTGTTAAGTGTTTTTAATAATCTGTTTTTAAGTCTGATAGAATAGAACTTAGTTTACATCTTAGTTGTCTTTAATATGTCAAAAAGTAAAAAAATATGAGCATAATTAGTTAAGCTTAGTGTCTGTCTTAATAGCTTATCGTTTTAAGTTTATATAAGTGGAGAAAAGTTGTTAACTATATGGTATTTGAGTTTGGTTATAGATCTTTCATTTTCTCAAGCTAATATTGATTGTTATGAAATTAAGGGAGTGTTTGGATCAGCAGTACTAACCTAAAGTTAGTACTGCTTAAGTCCTTTTGGACTTTAATTGTTGGTTTAAATCTCTCATAGTTGTTTGTCTGTGTAGGATTTATAGGTTAGATTAGGTTTAATCAACATTTTTTATAGGTTAGTTTGCTTTGTAATTTCATAAAAACTGTTAAAAAATATAAAATACTAGTTTAGCTTATAGCTTATTGATTTTGCTTATTAGTTAGCTTAGATTTGCTTAATAGGATTTATATTAGCTTGTTATCAACTGGTTTTCAAGTTTTAATTATAGAACTCATTTCATAAAGCTAAATTTGAATTTCATATAAATAAAGGAGTGTTTGGATTTGCTGTGTTTGACCTTCAAAAGTCAAGCTAGGTTCCTAATTGATTTTGAACTAGCTTTAAATTCACTTAAAACCAATTGTAAAGTTATTTTCATAGATTAGACTTTAGAATTTAGCAAGTTAAAGCTTAGTTTTCAAGGTTGTGCACCAGGGGAAGATTTTCTTTTTAAGGTAAAAAGAGGTTTTTAATCCAGGTTTTTTTAGCTTGGACATTGTTTGTTTAGTGTTTATTTACACTAATTTGGAGTGTGCTAAGCAGTTTTGACCCATAAGGTCAACTGCAAATTGGTTTAACCCATTTTGGGTGTGCATCACATAGGACCAAGTGCAATATCAAGCTGCAATCCTTTTGTTCAAAATTAAGCTAGCTTAGAGTTGTTTTTATCTTTCAAAATTAAGTAGGCTTAGAGTTTACATAACAGTCAAGATAGATTAAAACTTTTTTTTTCAATTTATAGCTTTATACCTAGGTTTAATTTGATCTTCAAGTTCATAAAATTTAAAAAAAAAACCAAAAACAGTAGCTAGTAAGATTTTATTTCTAATTTTTAGATTTTTAGCTTATAGGATTAGTTTTTATGATTTGGAATTGTAGCTTAATAGTAGTTTGTTAAGTTTTCTCTGTAGTAGCTTATCATAGATTATAGCTTAATTGGTTTTTGAGCTTAAAAAGATTCTTCCTGAGTTATCAGCTTAGATCATTAGATTAAGTAGTTTAAAAGGTGTTATTAGTTGAGGCAGCTTATTAAATTTAGCTTCTACACATTATAAGCTTTCAGAAACAACTTTTGGATTTAAAAATAGAGCTTATTTAAGATCTTATGCAAGCAATAATGAAATTTAGCTTTTAGGCTTCAAAAGCCCACTTTCTGTATCAGCTGGTTTTAAACACTGATTTGTGGCTTATATTAAGTTTCAGATTATAGTTACTTTATTAAAGTTGTTTTAAAAAGTGTCTTCTATAACTTTTGTTCTTTGAGTTTTCAAAAATAAAAAAAAGGGGAAAGTGGAAATCGGGAGTGAGCAAGACTCGAACCCCCGACCTCAACATTTTCAACCCTTTTACAACACACACCACACACTACCACTGCCCCCTGTGGTCTTTTTTATTTTACCTTTGCAACATTTATTCTTTATACTCATTTTAGCCCGATAAGCCTTATAAGCTGTTATAGCTTATTTTGCAGCTTATTCATTAAGCTGTGACATCAAGGTTATTTTTCCTAGGTTCTAATTAGTATAAGCTATTTTTTGTATTTTTTCTAGAATTTTTATAGATAGTTTAGTATTTTTAAACATTTATTTTCATTAAAAACTTTAAAAAATCATAAAAAATAGAAAAATAATCAAAAAAATATAAATCTTTTTTAGAAAATTTTCTTTTATCATAAAGTTTATAGGAAAATTAGTTTTGCTTTCGTAGGGTCTAATTTGCAAAATTTCGATTTTTAAAGAACGGGATTTGTTCCCGTTCTCGTTTTTCGTGTTTTAAAGCTCATTTCAACTCCGTTTTTGTTCTAGTTTTCTTTAAACTTACTTTTTAGTCAAATAGAGTCCATTTAAAAAGAAAATTTTAAGTTAGGTTTAATTTTAGAAATTTAGGGTTTTTGACCTCCGTTTAGGGGTCCCGTTTTGCGTTTTTAGTTAAAATTTGGTTTCCCGTTATTTGTCTTCGTGCTTAATTGTTATAATTTGTTTATTTTAATTTTTAAAAGTAGATAATCAAATCAATCTTTGTCTTCAATTCAAATCATTGTCCGAACATCAAACGTGGTTTCAATTTCACAAATCGTTGGGGGATAACGACCCGGGAATCATACTTCCCGGTTTATATACGTATTATATTATATATATTTGTGAAGATTTTCCTTTTTACCTTTGTCCTCAAGGGTAATTTGGTAATTTTCCATCATATTATATATTTTATTATTACGTATATATAGATTCTACCGAATCAATTTTTGGCGCCGTTGCCGGGGATTTGTGATTAAGATTCTCTCGTTGGAAGTTTGTTGATCGTGATTTGAAGACCCTTTCATTTTTGAAAGTTTTGTTTTTGTTAAAAAAATAAAAAATAAAAAAAATTATAAAATATAAAAAGTAAAAAATATTTTTCTTTTCTTTTAGTATAATTATCATATAAAAATAAAAAAATATATAAAAAAAAATCAAAAATATAAAAAATTGTCCATAATAAAAAAAATAAAATAAACAAAGTTGGTAAAAGAACACCAACAAATAATACCTTCAATTGAGGTATTATCCATTAGTAAGTTCCCAACTCGAATCAAAGATTTAAAAACTTACCATTTGTGTCATTTACGAAATACGGCTCACCTTAAAAAGTAAAATTTTTAAGAGCTACCGTGAAGTAAATTTGATTATTTGGTTTAAGTTGTCTTCTCGTTATCCGTTAAAATAGTTTGTTAAAAAAAATTAGTTTAAATTTTCTTTTTCTACTTTGTGCATGCGCACTCGTTCTCAAACCCGCAACCGTAACCATCAACAACAAAGCACCAAACCGCTTGTTTAGAACCATTCTCATTTAAAAAACCTTTTGATAATCCTCCCTAGTTTCCGATGGCTGATAAACGGACTATGGCACAATTGCTCCAAGCACCCACCGAGGGGTACGAGGATGCAATTGTAATTCCTGAAATCAATGCTAATTTTGAGTTAAAGCATGGTTTGATCAATCTTGTTCAAAACAAACAGTTTTTCGGACATGATAAAGAGGATCCACATGCTCACATCCGTTATTTCAACAAAATCACCTCAACGATGAGATTCCCGGACATTCCAAGCACGTCAATTAAGCTTATGCTTTTTCCATTTTCTCTTGAAGGTTCAGCCCAGATTTGGCTAGAGAAAGAACCTCCTCGATCAATTTTGACATGGGATGATCTTGTTTCAAAATTCATTAATCAATTCTTTCCTCCTTAAAAAATGACAAATCTTCGAAACGAAATCACGAGATTTCAATAAAGATTTGACGAATTATTTTACGAGGCTTGGGATCGATTTAATGACCTTCTTCGAGCATGCCCACATCATGGATTCTCAGAACTACATCAACTAAATACGTTTTACAATGCTTTGAATGCTAATGATCAAGATTCATTGAATTCTGCTGCGGGTGAAAACTTTTTGGATAAGATGCCTCGTGAATGCTTGAGAATTATCGAGAGTAAATCCAAGGTTCGTAATTCACGAAACAAGACAGTCATTGCTAAAGTGAGTTCGAATTCATCTACCCCCGGAATTTCACCAGATGTTGCTGCTCTTACAACCGAAGTTTCTATACAAATGGCGGAAATAGATGAAGAGAAAACGGCCTTCCATACCCCTCATGGAGTTTATTGCTACACTAAAATGCCGTTAGGTCTCAAGAACGCCGGAGCCACGTACCAGCGGCTGGTAGACAAGGCATTTGAAAAGCAGGTAGGCTGGAATCTGGAAGTGTACGTTAACGACCTGGTTATCAAGAGTCATACATAAGCAGACCTTCTAAGAAATATTGAAGAAACGTTCCGTACGTTATGAAAGATCAATATGAAACTTAATCTGAAAAAATGTACATTCGGAGCAGTTGAAGGGATGTTCCTATGATATATGATAGGCCCGGAAGGCATAAAACCGTGCCCAGAGAAGATAAAAGCTGTGTTGCAACTCCCATCCCCACGGACAATCAAGGAGGTTCAAAGCCTCAACGGGAAGTTAGCTGGCCTAAACAGGTTCCTATCTAAGTCAGCGGAAAAGTCCTTGCCGCTCTTCAAAACCTTGAAGAAATGCGTAAAAAAAAGCGATTTCCATTGGACACCAGAAGCAGAGCAGGCTTTCAAACAACTGAAACATCATATATCAGAACTCCCCATGTTGGTGGCACCAAGGCCAAAGGAAGAGCTAATGATGTACTTATCTGCCTCCCAAGGAGCGGTTGGCGCTGTCTTTGTTAGGAAATATTATAAAGTACTGCTGGCAGATAACAAAGTACTGTTAGTGATATTAAAGTACTGTTCGTTATGTTAAAGTACTGTTAGTTATAGAAAGTACTGTTAGCAATATCAAAGTACTGCTTATAACAAGTTTTAGAGTTTTAGAAGGATTGTACTATGAGAAGATAAGCATGGCAGGTTGTAAGCCCAATAGGGTTAATCCTTGATGTCTATAAAAGGATCCCTTGGAAGGCATAGTTAGGTACGAGAACAGGTACGAGAACAAGTACGAGTCTTAGAAAAAGTGTTAGCGATTAGTATTATTAGTGTTTTAGGAATCTGCAAAGTTAGGCAGGTTCAAGGTGTGATAATAAAAGTAATCTTTTGATTATTGCTGTGTGTTCTTCTTAATATTATCAATTAGATTCCGCATAGTTGATAGTATTCAGTGTCGGCGTTTCATAGTTATTATTTTGGATTTATTCAAGATAGTAATATCCTTTACAAGCTAAAGGTTCAACATATTAGAGTACATCGATCCTACAAGTGGTATCAGAGCTTGGGAGGAAACTCTGATTAAGAAGAACTTTGAACATCCGATATCTTTGCAAAACACTAAAGATGTCTGAAGCTGAAAACCACCCTTCTGCCTCATCTATCACTACACTACGAATTCCAATCATCAACAAGGGTGAGTATGACCTATGGTGCATGAAGATGAGACAATATATTGCAATTACTGATCATATTCTATGGGATATAATCACCAATGGTGACCAGGCTACAACAGAACCAGCGTCTTCCTCAGGTCAACCTTCTGCACCAAAAACTTCAATTGTTGTCAATGCAAGGAGAAACAATGAGAAAGCTCTCAACATATTGCTCTCTGCAATACCAGATAGACATCTCTTGAGCTTCCATGATGCTCAAGATGCCAGGAGTCTGTGGGCTGCTATAAAAGCAAGATTTGGAGGTAATAAGGAATCTAAGAAGATGCAAAAAAATCTCTTGAAACAACAGTTTGAGACCTTTGTTGTTGGAGCCAGAGAAGAGCTAGACTCTGCATATGAAAGATTCCAGAATATTATTAGTATGCTAGAGTTGTATGATGCTAAGGTATCCTGTGAAGATGCTAATTTAAAATTTCTCAGAAGTCTACCATCTGTGTGGCATGTGGTTGCTACAATGATTAGAGGACAACCTGGATTGGATGAATTGGACTTTGATGATCTTTATAACAACCTGAAGGTGTATGAGCATGAGTTGAAGAGTGCTTCAAGTTCAAATTCACAAAGTATTGCTTTTATGTCTGCTGAAATCAAAGGCAGTACTTCTAGACAAAGTACTGCTAATGATAATTCTGAAATCATCACCAAAGGGTATGCTAAGGATTCATCAAGCAAGTTGAAAGAAACTCTCAACTCTTCTTTCAACTCAGATGAAATCATATGTTCTTTCTTTGCTCAACAAGCTGCTATGCCTGAAACTCATGATGATGAAGACTTACTGCAAATTGATGATGATGCTATGGAAGAAATTGACATCAGATGGCAAGTAGCTATGATAACTGCAAGAATAAGAAAGTTCATGAGAAAGACAGGAAGACCCATAGACCTCAAGCCTAAAAATGGTATCACCTTTGACAAGTCAAAAATTGAATGCTTTAACTGTCAGAAGTTGGGCCACTTTGCAAGGGAATGCAAGTTTGCTAAATATCAGGCAAACAGAGCTAATGGATGTAAGGAAAAGAGAATTTTGCCCATTGAAGATTCAAACTCAAAAGCCTTGGTAGCAAAAGATAGCAAAGGTGAGATTGACTGGACCAAGGAATTTGATGATGATCCTGTGACTTTTGCTATGGTGGCACTAAATGAGATTGAAGAAGATGATTGGAGCATAGAGATTGATGCAGACCATGTGGATCTTGGACAAGATGGACTTGGAGTTTTTGACTAGAGCGAAGAAGATGATAATTCACCAGTTACTCTTGCTTTGATGGCTACAAGCTCAACCGATTCTTCTAGCACAGAGGTACCCTACTGTTCTAATTGTAGTAAATCTTATAAAAAACTGTTGAATGATTATCAAACTGAAAGAGATAATTTTCAAAGAGCTAGGTTAGAAATTCAAGGATATCAATTGAGCTTAGAATCATTAGAGGTCATAATTAGAACACATGAAATGAATGAAAAACCTTATTCAATAACAATTGTCTTCATTATATTCCACTACATAATTGTTATCATTGTTATTGTTTATCCTAGATATTAGATCTAAACAATCTGAGTCTTAATAACGATCTAAGAGGTCTTAACAGACTCCTCAATTGGTATCAGATCAATTGGTATCAATAGATAAGGAAACTATTTATTTTGTCTCATCAAATCAATTGGTATCAACAAATTGGTTAAGAGCAATCTAGTCAGAGGTTTACCTTCTAAGACATTCAAACATGATCATTTATGTCTGGCTTGTAAAAAGGGTAAACAACATAAGACATCTTGCGAGAAGCTTGAGGAGAAAACAGTTAGAGATCCCTTAGAGTTGCTCCATATGGATTTATTTGGACCTGTTTCAGTAGCAAGTTTGAACAGGAAAAAGTACTGCTTAGTGGTAACTGATGATTGTAGTAGATTCAGCTGGGCATTTTTCTTGGTCTACAAAGATGAGACATATGACGTACTACATGACTTGATTGTGGGTTTAGAAAACAAGCTTAGACGAAAAGTGAAGACCATCAGGTGTGACCATGAGACAGGGTTCAAAAATAAGTTAATGAATGAATTTTGTACCAAGAAAGGAATCTAGAGAGAGTATAGTATTGCAAGGACTCCACAGCAAAATGGTGTTGCTGAGAGAAAGAATAAGACTCTCATTAAGGCAGCTAGAACCATGCTTGCAGATTCATTTCTACTAATTCAAATTTGGGCTGAAGCAGTACATACTGCTTGCTATGTTCTAAACAGGGTACTAGTGACCAAACCTCAAATGAAGACTCCCTATGAGCTATTAATGGGAAAATCTCCTAACATTAGCTTCATGAAACCATTTGGATGTCCTTTGACTATATTGAATACCTTGGATCATTTGGGTAAATTTGAAGGTAAATCAGAAGAAGGTTATTTGTTGGGTTACTCTACTAACAGCAAAGGTTTTAGATTATACAATAGGGTTACCAGAAAAGTACAAGATTGTCTTCATGTGGAATTTCTTAAGAATCAAATGAATCAGAAAGGAAAAGGTCCTGATTAGATGTTTGATCTTGACATTCTAACTCCTTCACTGAATTACATTCCTGTAAGGAAAGAAAATCAAGTTGATACAGCAGTAAACCAATCCAATTCAATTGACTTTGAAGATGTAGATGATCAGCAGTTTATAGTTCATGGTTCAAGCTCCATTAGGAACAAAGTTGTTTCAGGAGCCATTACAAATGATGCTCAGAACAAGAATTCTGATGAAAGTACTGTTGTCAAAGAAGTTCCATTGACTATAGAAGACCAAGATCCACAGAAGGAGTTTGAGAATCAGATGCTTCAAGAAATTATTGCTCATACTCATATGAAAAATCAAGGAATTGCATCTGAGAAAGGCAAAGAAATTTATGATCTATCAGAGTCTGATGATGATTTGCCTAAGGATGGAATTTTTGATGGAAATTCCTTTGATGATGAAAATAAAGATAGTGAGGAAGAGATAGATCTTGATCTCAACAATATGGATAACATCATAGATGTCAGTTATTCTTCAACACTCAGAATTCATAAAAATCATCCACAAAGTCAGATCATTGGTCCTACTGCTTCAGGAGTTAAAACAAGAAAACAGCTGCAAGGTACCTCTAC
>BQNB010152979.1:0-15699 GCA_026074375.1 Tanacetum coccineum
CTTATGTCATTGGCTCTTTGGATGCAGAAAGGAGCAATTAACTAGAATGTTTTGATTAAAGCTGAAGGACTTAATGTTAATAATCAGAGTCTTTTAGAGCTAGTGGTGATAGAGGTTCATCTTGAAAGATTTATGTTTGTGCAGGCACATTGTTAGATATATAATTTTATAATATCAACCAATGATTTTGTTATTATATTGCAGGAATTCTTTTTGATCAAATGCAAAGCTGATGATGACTAATGGGAGGAGTTTGAGCAACAAAAGAACTTAAAAATTGTATGATCGTACTAGACTTTTGCTGTTTGAAACTCGGTCAGCCTGCATATATCTTCTTAAGTACATCTATGGTTTTTAGACCTTTACAAGGTATTTTTGGTATGAAACCCTCGGTTGCATGGTTTTTTGAAGACTTTGAGAGCTGAAGTATATCGAACTTAGTTGCATGTTTAATTCATTTCTTTGGAAGCATTAGTAGACCCACATGTATTTTGCATTTCCCTCACTGGTATTGCATTTTTAAACCTGCAACATATTATCTAATCAGGTTTAAGATTTGTTTGTTGGTTTTGTGGTATCTGCATGTCTAGTTCTGGAGTAATAATTGTGTTATGGTACCTTGCAATTAGCAACTTGGGTTTTAGGCACCAATAAGCTTAGCGTGTTAGTTTTCAGTATTTATTGCCACTCTGATAGTTATTGCCTAGGGCAAGTTGTTGAGGAAAAGAAGGTATCAATCAAATTGTCATGCTCATAAGTTTTTAAGTGTAAATAAGGTACCTGCACACCGCTATTTAATCTGAAATTAAAAGTGTTTTAGGTTATGAATCTGCCCAATTATCATTGGGTCAGCCCTTATAGGAAGTATTCCATAGATTGAGTAACTTGTTATGTATCGCAAATCAGAACATTTGTTAATAAGAACCTCTTTGGTCTTTATTACAAAGCTCATTGTCCGTCAGACATGCAACAAAAATAGAGCAAATGAAAGAATGTTTACGATCTCTTAAGCAGAGCAATAAGGTAAAGAAAATTCAGCTTATATATGGTGGAGTTGTACTTTGTGTGTTTTTAGGTGAACCAAGTCATTTTTTTAGAATTGAAATGGGTCGGGCTGACATAACAACAATAATCTGTATATATTTTTAAATGAAATGATTTTGGAGGTTGTGTTTATAAATATGTAACTCGGATTACTTCAAAACCCATTTGGCATGTTCTCCTTTTAGCTCTTTGGCCGTCACAACCCAGATTAACCCATTTATTTGTAAATGGGTCAAAATTGTCACTTTTTGTTAATAGGTTCTTTTTATCCTTTATTTATTTCATAAATGCGTGTTAACTTCCTATTTGACCGTTTGCTATTAACAAGGATGAAGATGCAAAGTTGAAGACAACATTTAACACCCTTTTGACTTATGTCAAGAATGCGGCTACCAAACCAGAAGAGGAGAAATTCCGTAAGATCAGACTTAGTAATGTTGCCTTTCAGGTAAGCATAAACATTTAATTTTTATCAACTTGGTTTATTCCAAAAACAAAAATGCGACATCTCCTTGTGTGATTATTTCCAATTTGAATGTACATGCTTTACTAGTTAGTAAGTACGAGTATTACTTTTAGTTAGTACTAAGACTTGATATGTGCATTCTCATTATTTAGCCTTTAGAAATTCTATTAATACTTAAAAATAGCAATCCATTGTGCTTAGCCATATGGCTTTTTGAGCTATATTACCCACATGCCCATATCTGCATTTGTACGACACCATGCAAGAGCAGCAAAACATAGTGAACAATAAGATAAAACGGCAAGTTATTTAACCATGGTCCATAATGACACATTTAATTCAAAAATGTGCTATAGAATGCATTATAATTTTTTGCAATAAATTAATTCGTGCTAGGTGCAAACAACCTTGAAGTTGCCACGCCAACCTCCTGAAAAGGGAGGGCTTTACCTTGTTTGAATCTGTGTGGCGTTGGGTTCAAATACGTGGATTAGTCAGGAAATGTGTCGGAAACCATGTTACCAAAAACAATTTGCAATAAATTGCGATATATTTTATGGCCATTATCTTCTCTTTATAATGGTTGAGTTTGAATATGCAACATATATAAAAAATGTTGGTTGCGCTTATAAATCTTTCTGTTACTTCTGGTTTGCTTGGAGACAGAGGGTCTCTCACTTTAACATATCCTGGTCAAAGTGCAACGCTAGAGGTACCATAGTTTAGTATATATGTTGATTTACTGTTTCACATTTCCACATCTATTATATACTAAATTATTTGTCTTAATTATTTGAACAAGAAGTGGTAAGATGGGCGGGTAGGACGGGTTGGGTAATGCGTCAAAATATGTTGAGCCACATCTACGTTTTTGGTTAGTTTGCATATAAAAAAGCTATGTTACTTTTGACTTGTTATTTCCAAAGCATAATAATAATCCAGATATTTGAATAAAACGATTAAGGGAGCTGTTTGCATTAAAAGTTGCCTGCCGACACAACTCAAAGCGACCCATATATTATTTTTGGTCTAATTGCCACATCTGCTTGTACTAACATTTCGTCTTTTTTATTTGCTTGCGTCTCAATATCAGCTTGGCAGACATGGCAGCCAATCCATTCCATGCTCTTTTCTACCTGGTCTTCATGCTAACAACATGTGCTCTCTTCTCAAAAACTTGGATTGAAGTTTCTGGATCTTCTACAAGAGATGTGGCCAAGCAACTTAAGGTAATGCTTATAGTAAGCTTCCGTATGATATTCTTCTCTCGTGTTAATATATATTTTCCTAGTTGATAACTGCTCTTCTAATCATCCGAGTCTTATGAAATTGGTAATTTGAATCGCAGCATGGTAATTTGAATCGCAGCATGAACATGTAGGAACAACAAATGGTGATGCCTGGCCATCGAGACTCAAACCTGCAGAAGGAACTGAACCGATACATCCTAACAGCGGCTGCATCTGGAGAATGTGCATCGTTGCTTTAACAGTTTTGGCAGATTTCATGGGAGCCATAGGGTCTGGTACTAGAATATTGCTCATAATTTTCACATGTGAAGATAGAATTCTGAAACTTAAATAATCGTTTATTAAACATCAATATCTCCTATTTTTGTACTCAATACCTTGGTAAGATGTGGAAAAATTTTAAAGTACGTTGGTAATTTTTTAAAGTACACATTCCCTATTTTGACAAAATAGGGACCATCAATGCAATTAGTTTGAAAATTAAGGACAATTGGTGTACGTAAAATCGAATAGGGACTAAAAGTATTATTTGGTATAAACCATAGGGACGAAAGGTGTAATTTATTCTATCTTTTATTTTATACTTCTAGTAATAAAATACCCTAATAAGATCAAAGTTTTAAACCTTGCTCATCATTTGCACACGTGAAGATATTCTTACAAAACTTAAATTATTGACTATTAAATATCAATATCTCATATTTATGCACTTCTAGCATAAAAAATATGTTAGTAAGATCAAAGCTTCAATTTTTACTCATAATTTGCACGTGTGAAGATAATCTTACAAAAGTTAAATAATCGTGTATTAAACATTAATATCTCATATTTTTACACTTGTACAAAAAAATACGATAGTAAGATCAAAACTTCAATATTTGCTCATCATTTGAACGCGTGTAGTCTTAAAAAACTAAAATAATCGTATATTAAACAACAATATCTCCAATTTTTGTACAAATAGTATAAAAATAAGCTAGTAAGATAAAAGCTTCAATAATTTGCACGTGTGAAGATATTCTTACAAAACTTAAATAATTGTCTATTAAATATCAATATCTTATATTTTTACACTTCTAGTATAAAATATACACTTGTAAGATCAAAGCTTCAATCCTTGCTCGTAATTTGCATACGTGAAGATAGTATTGCAGAACTTAAATAATCGTCCATTAAACATCAATATCTCCTATTTTTGTACTTCTAGTAACAAAAAATACGCTAGTAAGAACAAAGTTTTAATTATTGCTCATAATTTGCACGTGTGAACATATTCTTACAAAACATAAATTATCGACTATTAAATATGAATACCTCATTTTTTTGTACTTTTAGTATAAAAAATGCGCTAGTAAGATCAAAGCTTCAATACTTGCTTATAATTTGCACGTGTGAAAATATTCTTACAAAACATAAATAATCGTTTATTAAATATCAATATCTCATATTTTTGTACTTCTAATATGAAAAATACGCTAGTAAGATCAAATCTTCAATACTTGCTTATAATTTGCACGCGTGAAGATATTTTTGAAAAACTTAAATAATCGTCTATTAAATATCAATATATCATATTTTTATATTTTTGCACTTCTAGTATAAAAATACGCTAGTAAGATCAAAGGTTCAATCCTTGCTCATAATTTGCACGCGTAAAGATACTTTTACAAAACTTAAGTAATCGTTTATTAAATATCAATATCTACTATTTTTGCACTTCTAATATTAAAAATACGCTAGTAAGATCAAAGCTGCAATACTTGCTTATAATTTGCACGTGTGAAGATATTCTTATAAAACTTAACTAATCGTCTATTAAATATTAATATCTCATATTTTTACACTTCTTGTATAAAAAATACGCTAATAAGATCAAAACTTCTATCCTTGCTCATATATTGCATGCGTGTAGATATTCTTACAAAACTTAACTAATCGTGTATTCAACATCAATATCTCATATTTATGCACTTCTAGTTCGAAACATACACTAGTAAGATCAACACTTCAATCGTTGCTCATAATTTTCACATGTGAAGATAGTATTTCAAAACTTAAATAATCTTCTATTAAACATCAATATCTTCTATTTTTGTACTCAATATATTTTATTTTATACTTCTAGTAATAAAATACCCTAATAAGATCAAAGCTTTAAACATTGCTCATCATTTGCACACGTGAAGATATTCTTACAAAACTTAAATTATCGACTATTAAATATCAATATTTCATATTTTTGCACTTCTAGCATAAAAAATATGTTAGTAAGATCAAAGCTTCTATCTTTGCTCATAATTTGCACATGTAAATATATTCTTACAAAACTTAAATAATCGTGTATTAAACATCAATATCTTCTATTTTTATACTCAATATGTTTTATTTTATACTTCTACTAATAAAAAACCCTATTTGCACACGTGAAGATATTCTTACAAAACTTAAATTATGAACTATTAAATATCAATATCTCATATTTTTGCAGTTCTAGCATAAAAAAATATGTTAGTAAGATCAAAGCTTCTATCTTTGCTCATTTCTATCTTTGCTCATAATTTGCATGTGTGAAGATATTCTTACAAAACTTAAATAATCATGTATTCAACATCAATATCTCATAATTTTACACTTCTTGTACAAAAAAAATAAGCTAGTAAGATCAAAACATCAATCTTTGCTCATCATTTGAACGCGTGAAGATAGTCTTAAAAAACTAATCGTATATTAAAAATCAATATTTCTAATTTTTGCACATCTAGTATAAAAAATAAACTAGTAAGATAAAAGCTTCAATAATTTGCACTTGTGAAGATATTCTTACAAAACTTAAATTATGAACTATTAAATATCCATATCTCATATTTCTGCACTTCTAGTTCAAAACACACACTGATACACTAGTAAGATCAACACTTTAATCTTTGCTCATAATTTTCACATGTGAAGATAGTATTTCAAAACTTAAATAATCATCTATTAAACATCAATATCTCATATTTTTGTACTCAATATCTATTATTTTATACTTCTAGTAATAAAATACCCTAATAAGATCAAAGTTTTAAACCTTGCTCATCATTTGCACACGTGAAGATATTCTTACAAAATTTAAATTATCGACTACTAAATATCAATATCTCATATTTTTTGCACTTCTAGCATAAAAAATATGTTAGTAAGATCAAAGCTTCAATCTTTGCTCATAATTTGCACATGTAAATATATTCTTACAAAACTTAAATAAGCGTGTATTAAGCATCAATATCTCATATTTTTACACTTCTTGTACAAAAAAAATACGCTAGTAAGATCAAAACTTCGACTTTGCTCATCATTTGAACGCGTGATGATAGTCTTAAAAAACTAAAATAATCGTATATTAAACATCAATATCTCCAATTTTTGTACATCTAGTATAAAAAATAAGCTAGTAAGATAAAAGCTTCAATAATTTGCACGTGTGAAGATATTCTTACAAAACTTAAATAATCGTCTATTAAATATCAATATCTTATATTTTTGCACTTCTAGTATAAAAAATATACTTGTAAGATCAAAGTTTCAATCCTTGCTCGTAATTTGCATGCGTGAAGATAGTATTACAGAACTTAAATAATCGTCCATTAAAAATCAATATCTCCTATTTTTGTACTTCTAGTAACAAAAAATACGCTAGTAAAAACAAAAATTATCGACTATTAAATATGAATACCTCATATTTTTGTACTTCTAGTATAAAACATACACTAGTAAAATCAAAGCTTCAGTAATTGCTTATAATTTGCACGTGTGAAGATATTCTTACAAAACTTAAATAATCGTTTATTAAATATCAATATCTCATAAATTTTCACTTCTAATATGAAAAATACGCTAGTTAGATCAAAGCTTCAATACTTGCTTATAATTTGCACATGTGAAGATATTCTTACAAAACTTAAATAATCGTTTATTAAATATCAATATATCATATTTTTGCACTTCTAGTATTAAAATTACCCTATTAAGAGCAATGCTTAAATTCTTGCTCATAATTTTCACGCGTGAAGATATTGTTACAAAACTTAAATAATCATCTTTTAAATATCAGTATCTCATATTTTTGCCCTTTTAGTATAAAAACTACGCAAGTAAGATCAAAGTTTCAATCATTGCTCATAATTTGCATGCATGAAGATATTCTTACAAAACTTAAATAATCATTTATTAAACAACAATATCTCCTATTTTTGCACTTCTAGTGATTAAATACGCTACTAAGATCCAAACTTCAATCCTTACTCATAATTTGCGCGCGTGAATATATGCTTACAAAACTTAAATAATCGTCTATTAAACATCAATATCTCCTGTTTTTGTACTTCTAGTATAAAAAAACCGCTAGTAAGATCAAAGCTTTAATTCTTGCTCATAATTTGCACTCGTGAAGATATTTTTATAAAACATAAATAATTTTCTATTAAACATCAATATCCCCTATTTTTTCACTTATAATATATAAATACGCTAGTAAGATCAAAACTTCTGTCTTTGCTCATAATTTGCACGCGTAAAGATATTCTTACAAAACTTAAATAATCGTCTATTAAACATCAATATATCATATTTCTGCACTTGTAGTATAAAAATTTCTCTAGTAAAATCAAAGCTTCAATCCTTCGTCAAAATTTGCACGTGGACAAATATTTTTACAAAGCTTAAAAAATCATCTATTAAATATCAATATAACATATTTTTGCGCTTATAGTATAAAACATACGGTAGGAAGTTCAAAGCATCAACAATCACTCATAATTTAAATGCGTGAATATATTCTTACAAAATTTAAATAATCTTCTGTTTAACATGAATATCTCATATTTTTTTCACTTCTATTATAAAAAATACATCTCCAGTAAGATCAAAGCTTCAATCTTGGCTCATAATTTGCACGCGTAAAGATATTCATACAAAACTTAAATAATTGTCTATTAAAGATTCATATTTCATATTTTTGCACTTCTAGTATAAAAAATATGATAGTAAGATCAAAGCTTTAATCTTTGATTATAATCTGTACGTGTGAAGATATTCTTACAAAACTTAAATAACTATGTATTAGATATCAATATCTCATATTTTTGCACTTTTGATATAAAAATTACGCTGGTAAGATCAAACCTTTAATCACCGCTCATAATTTGCACGCGTGAAGATATTCATACAAACATAAATAATCGT
The DNA here is from genome assembly GCA_026074375.1 of Tanacetum coccineum. Classification (NCBI taxonomy): domain Eukaryota; kingdom Viridiplantae; phylum Streptophyta; class Magnoliopsida; order Asterales; family Asteraceae; genus Tanacetum; species Tanacetum coccineum. The sequence goes on from BQNB010152979.1 coordinate 7,984, forward strand.
CTATTAAACATGAATATCTCCTATTTTTGCACTTCTTGTATAAAAATACGCTAGTAACATCAAACCTTCAATATTTTCTCATAATTCGCACGCGTGAAGATATATTAACAAAATTAAAATAATCGTCTATTAAACATAAATATCTTCTATTTTGCACTTCTAGTATAAAAAAAATACACTAGTAAGATCAAAACTTCAATATTTGCTCATAATTTGCACGTGTGAAGATATTTGCTCATGTTTTATTATTATTTTAATTTAATTTGCATAGGTAAAATAGATTAAATAAAATAAAAGATCTAGGTACAAACAAAATCCCAAGTAAAGACTAAGTAGGACAAACCCCTACAAAGCCCATCACTTAACTTGGAACAAAAATTCAGGAAATGGACAATACAAATTAGTAACGGTTAAAAAACTGCCAATATCAAAGGAGCTAATACCACAAACTGTCAAAACAAAAGAAGCCAATACTAAAAGAAAATACCAAATAGATAAGACCATAGCACCATCCAAACAGCAAAGCATCCAATCCATCAAGTAATGCAAAATCAGGCAGGTCAAATAATCAGCCAAATGAGAAACATAACTGCAATTAGCCCTAAGAGATTGCCTCCTTAAAAAACCCTTTTAAGAAAAACCAAGTGGGAAATAACTTAGATAGGGAAAAAGAGTGCAACTCTCGTAGGGATGTCTCATATAGTGGTGCATATGCCGGCAATCCCTTCAATCCCTTAAAAGGCAGCTTCCTAACCAAAGCAGCTTTTTCAGCATAAATTGAGCCAACAAACAGCTCTTAAATTTCAGCATATACTGATGCATGTCCCACTGAGGAAGAATAAGCAACCAGAAAACCCATTTGCTGATATAACAATACATATCCACCCATAACCTACTGAATTTCTTAGAAAAATGGCATTATCAATATCAATGTCGTAGATTCTGTTGCAATTTTAGAAACCTCTCCCGATACTAAACCAGCCATTCCAAAAACTCGCGTAAACAACATAAAGACTACTAACCATCCAAAAGAACATCATATTGGCCAAACAACCATCCAAAAGAACCTCAGGATTGACATCACCATTCAGGTAGTTTATGAAAATTAAACTCCAAGCTTGATGAGTATCAACACATAAGACGCGCTGTAAGTCATTTGCCTAATTAGAAATACCAGCGTACATGTGACTATCAGCACCAACAGAGATATCAGCAAACACAGAACCATTTTCATGCTCTTAACTCTTATCAGCAAATATAGGATTATAAGTACCAAGCCCCATCCAGCTGATCAACCAATCAATAATAGAATAATCAGAAATAGTGTCGTAAAACGTATTATAGCTCCAATAGTGAAAAAACCAAAAAACAACTCCAATCATAATCCAAACAACCCATATAATAGGATATCCCAGCGCCAAGAAGATTTATAGCGCAACTAGAATCTATATCCAAAGTTCTGTTTCACAACCAGTACGTAAAACACCGATATAACTAGTGAACAAATAGTTAAGCCAGCCATCAATGTTGTATTGCAACATATCTTTCTTGTAAATAAAATCACCAAAGTAACCAGCTCCAACCAATATCAGCATAATCCAAATAGCATGTACAGTTTAATGAATAAAAGAAGACAATGCACCACCAGATTAGAAATAGGCAGACTTTCAAGACATGATGATCATCAGGTCTGATGTCGACACCCAAAACATTCCTCTTAGAATCGATACAGAACCAGCTGAACAACTTAAAGAAACATTCATCATTGGTATCCATTTAAAAAGATATGTTGCACATCCAGAATCCAGCCCCGTCACTAAACTAGTTATGCCAGACACTATAATAGGCAGCACAAAAATTAGTTCTTGATATAAAGAAAAAAACATGGGCTTTAGAATAATCTAATCATTGTTGAGACAAAGAAAAAGACAAAGATGTGCAAATAATCCACCAATGATGTAATTTTACATCATTTTGAGATAAGTTTAAATGGAATTAGTGTTACACCCTGATTATGTAGACATAAAATAGGTTGGAATAGTATTTTGGGCTAGTTATGCATGAGATGAAACTTTTTGCTACTGTAAAGATTACTTTGCTGTAACAAGTTGGTATCAAGGAAAAAGTTAACAAGAAACACTTAATGATTATAGATACCTAAGCTTAAACTTATACTTGCCAAGACATGAGGTATAAGAAACATAACTATAAATCTTAATATAGGATGACTTATTAGTGGTACTTGTATATGACCTGTTTTAGTAGGTGCATTAATTTATAGTTGTGTGTACACTGGATATTCGGAGAGTGTCTTGAGTAAAAGATGATGACAAAGACATGAAATTAGTGTCTTCTTGTTAGAATAGCACCATAAGCCGAAATGTCAGGGAACAATAGATAAAAGTTCATCCTTAGGGATGATGAAAGATAATATTAATAAACTTGCTGAGTGAGTCAAGAATGATATACCTGGGATACATACAGTATGACTTCAAAGTTTTTGACTAGGAGTGAGATTGCACTCTGCTAAGAGGCTATGTTAGCCTAGATAAGTAAAAGGGCCGAATTGATTAGTTTGAACATGAGTATAGGGTGTTTGAGAATTGAGATTGCTTATTTAAATGCTTGTATGCTTATAAAGGTATGTAGTTTTGAGTGTTTGGATCTACACCTGCTTAATTGCCAATTTTCACTCTAAAGTAAGCACTAAATAATAAGTAGGTTGGTACCTACTTATTTTTAAGCAGATAAGCACATAATAAGCAATCCCAAACACCCCCTAAGCTTAAATAAGAAAGAGTCCTTTGTGTATAGTGTATGTATAATAAAGGGAGTCACTAGGATATAGGGATCCTATAAATAAGAGTCACTACTGTATAGTGAGTTAGTGACGGTATAGGCGAGAATCACTAGTGCGTAGTGATGGTATGAAGAAAAGCCACTATTGAGCGTGAGGAAATAGGAACAACTTCCTATATGGTAGTACTCCACCTGTTCCTTACCTCAGATTTATCAACAGTTTTAAAATACAAACCAAAGATGTGCTTTGAAGTTAAACCTTTAACCTTTTAATTATAATCTCTCTGTAGGCGCTGTTACGTATGTGTCGCTACCATTTTTCTATTTGAATTATATTTTTACAGTATAATCTAGTTATTAATAACCTCCGAGCTAGACTGTACCTTCCTTATATGGTCGGTGCAGCAGCTTATATACACTTATCTTGGGTTTCAGGAGATGGAGTTTGTTTTTGGTAAAGCTCTACCTACAAGTCTTGCTGGTTCCAGTGAAAGTCAACCTATGTCTCAAGATTCCGAGTCTATACCTGTTGAATATATAAAAAATGAATCTATATTGACCCATATTAGTACCAAGGGTGAAGCACAAATGGTGGACATCTCTCACACGGATATTAGCAAGATAGTTGCTATTGCTAGCTGCATAGTTATATTGGGAAGAAAAGCATATGATTTAGTTTCTGCCAACCAAGTTGCCAAAGGAGACGTCCTTAGTGTGGAAAAGATAGCTGGAATAATCGGAGCTAAGCAGACTAGTAACTCTATCCCATTATGCCACAATTTTAATATAACACATGTTCGGGTTGATTTGAGATTAAACCCTCATGATTATTGTGTTGAAATAGAAGGGGAGGCTGCTTCAACAGGGAAACTGGGGTTGAGATGGAAGCAATGACTGCAGTTACTTTTGCCGGTCTAACAGTGTGTGATATGTGTAAGGACGCATCAAAGGATATCACACTCACAAATGTGCGATTGGAACATAAAACTGGAGGGAAGAGCGAGAACTGGTCTAGGAAGAAATGATGATTATTCAAATGTGTAACTTTTGAGTCGCTTAATTAAATAAAATAAAATCAACTTTACTTCTTTCCAATTGGTAATCCATTTCTACGTTTTTCAAGTGATAAATACAAATCCTTCATCAAGATGAGGTACCAGGTGTTTAAATTTTATACATTGTTCTAATGTGAATGATGTTGCAGGTACAGTGAACAACTTCACACTACTGTTATAAGCATAACTTAACGCAACTATAGAGAATGGAAACATACATAGGAAAAGATGATGCACCCTCACTTACAATACTACAAAGCTAAACAATATTACTAATACCAATAGGAAAAAAAGATAACCGCACAAGTAATATGATATGCATAAGAGGATATCACAGTCTCCACACTTCATGAGAAGTACTAAGCATCAATTAGCAGAGAGTAGGGATGAGCATAAGTGTTGGAAAAAGGGGACGCACCGGAACCGTACCGGTATCGGTCCACTATACTCTGTACGGTACTGGTACTACAAATCAAACTAGAAAAAAATGGCACCATTCAAAATCAGTACGGGACGGAAATACCGGTTCGGTACCAGAACTCAAAAGGGCATTTTTTTTGGGTCAGAAAGCTTTGTTCTTAGGCTACGTAAAGCATTTCTTGTAACATCAACAAAATGTGAGCCTAACTTCTAACATTACAGAGGGGATAATAGACTTCTAGGGACATCTATATACAAGGTCATATGTTTGATCAATTGGTCATTGAGTAATCAAAAGTTAGGCTTCTAACATGAGGATGGATAACAAATGAATGTCCGACTCTATTTTTCGCAAAACACTTATACATTACATGTCTAATGCTAGGTTGAATGATTGTTACAATACAATACATGTATAACTATTCATACATTTTTTCAAACCAACAATAGTACAAGAAGTACTAAAAAGGATGCTGATATCATATCACGTAAAGCTTAATTAATTTTACCACAATAATTGATCCTGATTCCCACCTTATAGCACTTTGTGATTTTGGTACTTAACAAATATTAGAATAAGTCGTGAATTGACTAACGGCTGCTAATTCTGAATTTTAGTTTTCATATAAGCAAAATAGTTCTCAAGCGGGACTATACCGGAAAACTCAAACCAGGTACAAGAATTGGTACCGGTCTTAGACATACCCTCAGTTCTGAAACGGTACTTCCGTTTTTGGCCGGGAAAAAACGGTGCCAGTACGGTATCAGTCCCGAGATCATCCCTAGCATAAAGAAACACACTTTTTACTCCATCACACCCTCAGTTTTGACAGAAAACAAAGTGTACAGTCCTTCCAATTGGAAAGCATGACCACAACTTTGCCTCGCCAATGCACATATCAGACCTACAATATAAATAGATCGAATACACATACACCACTAAACGCTAAATGCTAGTATTCAGGATTAGCGTTTAGGCTTTTGGTCATTTCACACTTAATAAATTACATATACACCAAAGGTTATTCAGTACCACTACACTTAATTTGATAATTTCCCTAAACAATAGTAAATTAAGTCATTAAAGTGAATTAATTACTCAAGAATAAAAAACTAACAAAGAAAACGGTAGAAAATACCCTGAATTTTGTTACAATCTGTTTTTACTTTATAAGATGCTTCAAGAACGGAAGAAGAAAGTGCAAGATATAAATAGAGTACTAAATTTTCTAAACATCACTAGGTTCAAAGTTAACCTTTTCTGTAACCTACAAGCAAATAAACAGCACATTCAGTACTGCAAATTCTTCTTATGCGAATATAAGGTAGATTCAACTAACAGTTGTGACTACTTCTAAGTCTGCTTAATGATGCTGCAGTGAGTTTTATTAGTGCAAAGTCTTTCAAACAAAACAAATTAGCAATGAAGTAGCACAGTTGAAAGAACTATCTCTGATTTTTAACAGCGTAGCCATATGTTTATTTTAATCGCTGCAAAATTTGAGAAATTTCTATTTGTATGTGAGATAAAGCCATCGCAAAGAAGTGTTAAATTTGCGATCCACATCTGATGTTTTCGCACGTAATGTGATACGACCCCCTTATCCTAAGTATTTTATATTTTTATCAATTAAGTTAGTTTTCATTTTATTAACCACATACACTTTAAAAGTTATCCGAATTTTTTCATATACCAGAAAATCATACAAGACATACACTCACCTTTACACAACCATTAGTAAAAGCACTTACACTACCAGATTAACTAGCTAGAAGATTTTCACAAGCAATAATGTTTAGTCAAATGACGCAACTTCCAGAAAATTTTCACACATGAAGAAAAATATCTCCTATATTTTCACATGTGAAGAGAAATATCTCTTATATTTTCACACGTGAAGATACTAAATATCTCATATATTTTCACACGTAAAGATACTAAATATCTCCTATATTTTCACACGTGAAGATACTATTACTAAACTTTCCTCGCGCGAATAAAAACATCTCCAATATTTTCACGCGTGAAGAAAAATATCTCCAAACTTTTCACGCGCGAAAAAAATATCTTTTATATTTTCACACGTGAAGATGCTTTTACTAAACTTTTCAAGCGTGAAGATAGTCTTAATAAACATAAACTCTGCTATATTCTACTTTACGCAAACTAATTAATTCGCCTATAACAATCAAGACCTAATTCGTAATTTTTACACTTACATGTGGCATTATTACAATTTAAACAATAATAATAACTTTAAATACATAATAATTCACTAATCTCTAATAAAATTTTATAAAAAAACTTACATGAATTTTTTGAGTAATCTCAGCTTTAGTTGACTAAATTACATCTGATTCTTCTTCACTCATATTGATTGATTGTTATGATTTCGGTGGTGATTCTGGTGGAAGACGGTGGTAGACGGTTGTGATTTAAACAATTATTACGACTATAATTACGGCTGAGTACTGGTGGTTTAAACGGCGGCGTGGTGTTGGTTTGAAGGAGGGTGATATGTGACCGTGATTTACGGTGGTTATGATCAGAGAAAGATCAAATTAGTGTGTATCTGTGTGTGTTGTGTGTGTGTATGTGTGTTTGTGTTGGAATCAGATGAGAGACAGAGACAAATGAGTTGAATATTTGGATGGTTGGTAACAAATGAGCAAGTACAATTAGACCCCTATGATTTTTAGATGTTAAATTACAAAAAACCCCTTCCTCTTTGTTTAGTGTAAAAAGTTAATGCAAATTATAATTTATCTAAGCCATTAGATCTAAAAAAGAAGGGGATAATGAAGGGCTAAGATTCTTTCTTTCCTTCTCACAAAAAATAGCCTTCTCAAATGAACGCTTGTCTTTGGATGACGTGCACATCTTTATTTAACAAGATACATTTGTATTTAAATTGTATTTCATTTTATATAAAAATTTGTATACTATTTACGTTTTAGTTTGTTTTAAATTTTAGAGTTTACATGTATATGTTTATGTTTTTGGTCATAAATTTCAAAAATTAAAAAAATATAAACCATAAACATATGTGCAATTACCATAAAAAAATAAGTTTATGTCTAAACAATTTTACGCAAGAAACATATGTAAATTTATAATATTTAGAAAAAACATATATGCACCTTAATTTCTGAATACATGTATACTAGAAAAAGTATAAAATTAAAAAAAATAGTTCTGAAAATCAAGGAAATTAAAAAAACGATTTTAAATTTAAAAATTCAAAAAAAAAATTAAAATGTGTTTTGACTATTATACCCTTTTGAATTAAGAAAAATATTTAATAATACAGTAAATTCCTATTGGTCCAAAAGTGGTTCTGTAAGTTCTGTACAAAAAAGTGGTTCTGCATTGAACGCTCCCCCATATATATATATATATATATATATATATATATATATATATATATATATATATATATAT
>BQNB010152980.1:0-15699 GCA_026074375.1 Tanacetum coccineum
ACACAAATACAAACATATTTTTGCACATTTTGATCATTTAAGGGTCATTTTTGATATAGAAAGGATATGTGATTTCTCACATATCAATTTTTATGACACACCAACAGTTTTATCTTTTTCAAAATTCATTCGTCAATTCATAAGCTGGACTGAATCGATATCCAGTATCACAAGTTTGATCCGTATAGGATCTAACAAGTCACCTACCAGGAGCTTGTTTGATGTTGGCTCAAGCAGGATTTCCATCTTCACTGTGAATACTTAGTATCACTCGGATGTTCTGGCAAAATCACAAGGATAATGCGTAGGACTCTTAATATATATTTCTTGTAGTTCACATTGTGTGAATTAGCAAGCATAATTTTGATAAGTGTCCTAATAAGATTTATAGATGATCTCTTTTGGCTCTAGACTCAATAGTGTACTTTGCTTTTAGTGATCGGAGGCTGGAGCAAACTACCACCTTTTCAATACCAACTAACTTGGAGTAAGAAAGTTGATAAAATACGTGTAATCTTTGTGAGAAATGAAACAGAAATATTTTGAGAGATTCTGAGGGGCTAGGGAGGGTTGTTTATTGCATCACTGGGTCCATGATGTCAGTCTTTAATGTCAGCAAACATCTTTGTGATTCTTAACAGCAGATGTATTAACCCGGTTTCTGCCTAAGTGTGAGGAGAGATTCTTCCTTTTCACCCTTTATCTTAACTTTTCTTTTTAATTCTTCAACCCCTTTAGTGCTTACCAAGACTTCATAACTAGTACCTTGTTGGGTTTGTTCCAGTACTAGCTCCATCTCGGTCGGCACTCTTCCCTTATTCTCACTTTTACTCCTTTGTTTCATACCTAAGGACTACTACACTATCTAGTGGAATATCCCTGGGTAGATCCCTCCAGTTCTGGCTGGATCATGGGAATGAATACCTAAACTTAACCATCTTATAACTCCAATACAGTAATATAAATGGTCGGTCTTTGGTACTTCTATATTTTAGCCAATCACATAACCATTTGCTCCCCTTTCATATGTGCATCGATTAATCGAAAGAGTTTACCACATATATGGGATAGCGTACACTTGAGATCTTAAAAATCACATTATTAGCCATATATTTTAATCACATTTTCTCCCTTTATCAAAAATGTTAAATCTTTTAATATTTTGGATATTAATTGATAAAATATATGCATTCGGGGAGAAGAGGTCCAATTATTAACAAGCCAATTATTGGAACATATTAATGCCCCCCTCAAATTATGAGTGTTAGGAATTTTGTATAACAGACTTAATTCTGTTAGTATTATAGTTAGTTCTGCTAGTATAATAGTTAGTACTGGTAGAAGGATTATCATAGTTAGTACTAGTAGTGTTAAAAAGTTAATACTGCTTATGTAATAGTTAAGTCTGCTTACGCATAAATTAGTTAGAGTTAAAGATATGCATGAGATATCTTAGGAAAGGATATGCATTATCTTTATACGCGTTTTGTAAAGCCCATTAGGGTTTCCTTAGTCTATAAAAGGAACCCTAGGCATAGTCAGTAGATATAGTTCTACACAAGATCATAGAGATCGAATAGTAATCATAGTTTGTAATCTGTAACCTAGGCAGATTCAAAGTTTAATATAAAAGTTCTTTTGTGGTATTCATTATTGTTCTTCTTAGCAGTATTGATTAGATTCCGCATAATCAATAGTGTTCACTCAGTGTTTCAATATTGTTGCTTTAGAATTATCTAAAGGAGCAAACTATTTGCAAGCTGAAGGTTTAGATCTATTCAGTAAATCGATCCAACAAGTGGTATCAGAGCTTGTGTGGAAACTCTGATTAAGAAGAACTCAACTGTAAGATGGCAGAACAAGACATTCCTCCACCCACAATCACTGCAATGAAGATCCCCATCATCAGGAAGGGAGAGTACGATATATGGAGCATGAGAATGCGCCAATATATCTGTCATACAGACCATAATCTATGGGATGTTATTGTCAATGGAGATTTAGAAGAAGAGCCTGCACCAACAACTGGAACATCTGCTCCTCCTGCTCCTAAGACTGCCAAACAACTGGCTTGCAAAAAGGAATCAGGAAAGAGTTAAAAGCATCTTGTCTTTTAGCAATACCTGATGAATACCTCCTTAAGTTTCACAATGTTACAGATGCTAAATCACTCTAGGAAGCAATCAAATCAAGGTTTGGAGGTAATGAAGAATCCAAGAAGATGTAGAAAAATGTTCCTACAAACATCAGTTTGAAAATTTTTCTACTTTTGCATCAAATGAAAGAGGTCCTGGACAAGAGCTTATGATATGTTCACAAAAACTCATAAGTCAATTGCAGGTCATGGTGCTACCAATATCAAAGGAAACAAATCAACCAGAAGTTCCTAAGAAGTCTTCCATCCTTCAGAGAATCAAATTGCCTAATCATAGAGAAATAAAGCAACATTGATAGAGATTAATAATGATGACCACAACAACAATCCTTAGGGTCTATGAGATGAGATGAAAAGGTCTTCAAGTATGCCACTCCTACTTTCTCAGAACTTGGCATTCTTTCTTCTGAGAAACACTAGCATTACAAATGAAGATATACTGCCTGGGTGGAGATTTTGGGGTTAGTACTGCTAGAGGAACTAGTCAAGTTCCATATACTACATGTGCTCATGATGTAGCTTACTATTTCTTTGCACAACCAACAACCAGTCCTCAACTTGAGAATAAGGATCTTCCGCAGATTGATGGAGATGACTTGGAGAAATTGGATCTTCGATGGCAGGTGGCTATGTTGACTGTCAGAGTAAAGAAGTTCATTCAGAGGACAGGAAGGACATGGAATTGCAAGGGAAAAATGAACTGATTTCACATTGATAAATAAAAAATTAAGTGCTAACACAATGTCACAGAAAAGGTGCAGTTTGCTAAGGGAATCATATAAGAAAGGAATCAAAGGAGAAGATCTTATAGAGCAATGACAGCAAGCAATGCACTCAACACATGAATCTTCCACACAATCATTGGTGGCTTCAAGATGACTCGGAGGGCTAAGCCTGGAGCATGATTATTGAAATAAACCAGTCAACTATGCCTTAATGGCAATCTCTTTTCTTCAAGCTCATCAAGTATTCTTCTGACAATGAGGTACAAAAATGTTCTAACAGTCTTGAATCTTTTAAAACTCTTCAAAGAATGTACGATAATGAAAAGAGCAAAAGCATAGCAAAAGCCAGATTTAAAGAAATTCAGGTTATGAAGTTTAGCTTTAGAGTCACTAGAATCTAGGATTCTTGTACATGAAAAGAATGAACTGGCTTGGGGTGAAAAATATGAGTTTCAAAACTATGAGCTTAAATGCAGAGAAATAAAAATTAACAACCTTAATCTAGAATTAGAAAAGGTTGTTAAGGAAAGAGATGATTTGAAACTAAAGATAGAAAAATGGGAAGAATCGTCCAAGAATTTAGATGAATTACTCAACAGTCAAATGAGTGCTAGAGATAAAACTGGTTTAGAATATGGCACATGATAAATGCTTAATTGTATATATTAAATACCCGGGATTTTGCCAAATAAAAGCCAAATAATGCCAAAAGGATAGAAATTTGTGTGCTTTTGTGTCTATTGTGCAGGATTTGATATGTAAAGACAAAAGGAAGCAAAAACGACCAAAAACCGACAAGAAACGGAAAAGACAAGTTCAAGAGTGAAGAATGAAAGCCAATATCAAAGCCGGATCAGCCCGACACAAGAAAAGAAATTCAATGAAGCTCAAATTGAAGTGCCAAGGACCAATGATGACAAGTTTGCAAAGTTCAAGGGTTAATTTGGATATTTTAAAGACAAAGGACCAAAGTTGTCAAAGTGAGAAAGTTTGTTTATAAAAGAAAGAAAAAAGAAATAGAAAATACAAGGGCCAGAAGTGTACATTTTCAAATTTATTTTACACTACCATTTGGAAAATGAAACACAAGGGCTGTTTGTGCCAATAACTCAAACTTTCAAAACCACACGCGGGTTTAAACCTGTCCCTAACCACCTTAACTACTTTTCCCGCCCAAAATCCCCAACAAACCCAACTTGCTTAAATCCTTCCCCGTTCCTCCAAGCTCAACCCTACCTCGTATTTACACCACCTCCACATCACTACGCACACGTGTCAAGCTCTAATTGGCCCGAACACCTCATCAATCATCACCAACGGTTTAGATTCAAGTTTACAAAGATCCAACGGCTATAAATGAGTCAAGCTCTCATCCTATCATCATCTCTCTATAAATAGAAGTTCAAGCATTCAGAGTTAGAGTTAGTTAGTTAGTAGTTTTAGTTTTAGTTCAGTTAAATTTGTAATTTTCTCTTTTTATGTTTCGTGTACTGTTCATTGTTTTCAATTAAGCATTTTAATCTGTCAATTCAGCTTTACTACTTGTTTCTTCTCTTGTATTTTCCTTTTTAAAAGCAATAAAAAGTTCAGTTGTATTTGTTCTCAAATTTTCATGTTTAAAGCTGTTTTTAGCTATTAAGCTTGTAATAAGCTCAAATTAGCTTATTCCATTTGCTTTTGTTCTAAAATTGTTCTAAAATCACTAGAAGCTTTTTAATACTGTTTTTTGTCTATTTTAGTTCATAATTGTTCATTTGAGTTCAATTTGGAAGCAACAAGGAGTAATAAGCTCAAAGAAGCTTATTAAGCTTTAAGCTTTTGGTTTAGAGGCTAAGGTAGCCATTAGGTTTAAATTTTTAAGCCACTCATTCAGAAAGAGTGGCTAGGTCTGAGACTTCTTAAATTTCAGGTTTCAAATTCTGAATTTCATTTCAGCATTTACATTTAGCTTATTTCATGTAGCTTAATCCTTTGTATTTGCTTAATTCTGTTTAATAGTGTTAGTTAGTTTAGATATTCAGAAATTTCAAGTTGATTATAGCTAGAATTACTTAAGTGCTTATTTAGCTTTAAATTCTGTCATTTAGTATTAAAAGCTAGCTGACAAAGTAGCTTATTTCTATAAATAAGCTATAGGTTTTAGTGCTTAAATAGTTCAAATAGGTTAGTTTAAGTGTAAGTAGATATAAGATTTCAGCATTTTTAGCTTTAAAATAGATTTTAAGTAAAATTAGTTTAGACAGTTTTTAGTTAAACTAGTGTTTGGGTCAAGGCATTTTTGACCATTAAAGTCAACACAACCTTGCCAAATCATTTTACTTAGTTGAGTTTTTCAAAGTTTACAAGTTTTAAAAAGGTTTTAGAAGTTAGTTTTTAGAAATTTAAAGTTTAGAGTTTAAAATGTTTTTGCTAAGCACCAGGACAGTTTATGTGCAAGCAGTTTTCTAGATAAGTGTTTCACATTGTTTTAGTGTTCAATCTTGGTAAATATAGGTTTAGAAGCACCTAGTAGTTGAGTTAAAGAGTCCTCAAAACTTAGCCTGCATATTAGGAGTTGGTCAATTGCATCAGCAACAACAGTTAATACTGTTGTTGCTAGTCACTTTTCTAATTGTCTTTAAGCTTTTAAAATTAGGAGTTAGAGTTTGATTTTAAGCATTTCAATAGTACTCCATTAGCTTAATCTAGATAAGCTCTTAAGTTTCATTTTCAAGCTTTTAGTCTAGCTTAAATGTACCTGCAAAAGTGGTATAGCAATAGTTGAGATTTTCAGCTTATTTTCTTTTGGATTCCTAAGTTTTAGTTGTTATTTCAAAATCCTTATATCTAGGTTTATTCAACATTCATTTTAGAGCTTATTTCCAAAATTTTAGCTTTTAGGGATTAGAAATAAGCTGATTAGCTTATTAGGAAAAGCTTAAATTCAGTAATAAGCTGAACTTGCACTTTTTGAAAGCAAATTTCTCCTTAAACTTGTTTACTTGTAGCTTATTAACATTTTATATACTTTATTATACTCTTAAGCTCAAAAAAAAAACATTTAAACATCTTTTGGATTTCACTTTCATTTAGTATTAAGCCAGAAATAAGCAAAAGATTAGAAAAGTTAGGAAATGCTTAGTTTCTGTAGAGCAGTTTAAGATTCTTATTTTCTAGCTTATCTAATTGATAAAATGCAAAAGGGTCTTTGTTAAAGTTGTAGAGAATAAGCTTAGGCTTAACTTTATAGTTTTAAGCTTTTGCTAATTCTCACTTTTTAGATAAGCCAAAATAAGCATAATCGTAGGGTTTGTTTGGTATATTTTCAATAGTTCAAGGTTACCCGTTTTCACTAGAGTGTAAAATCTAGACAGTTACCCCGCCTACCCTTTTCTTTCTTTCTTTACACTTTCTACCCTGTCTTTTTAGTTTAATAAAATAGACTTTATATTTTTAATTTTAGTTTATTAAAATTAGGGTTTAGTTTTTAATGGCAAAAAATAGGGTCATTATGTTAATAAAATTTGGCATTTTTGTCCAATAGATTTCTTTCTGCAACACTAAAGTAGTTAAAAAGCATTTTTCTTTATTTTTCCAGTTAAATTTGTATTTTCTAGGAATTAAAATAGATTTTAAGTAATTTCTTTTTCTTAAATAAATCATAGAAAATAGAAAAATAGTTGAAAATTTTTAATTCTTTTTGTAATAATTTTCTTTTTAATTCTAGTATTTTTGAAAAATAAAAATAGAATTTTAGTGTTAATTTTTAGAAAAAGTTTATTTTTAATAATTCATTTTTCTTTAAAAATTCATAAAAAATACAAAAATAGTTAAAAAATTCTAATTCTTTTTCCTAAAATTTTCTTTTTAAATTTGTGATTTTTAGGCATAAAATTTGTTAATAGAAGTGCTTTAGATTTTAAATTCTCGTTTTAGCTCACGTTTTTAATTTTCGTGCATTCAAATTTCGTGATAGTTAATTGTTTTTAGTTTGTGCTATTATATTTGTAGTATAATTCAAAATTCAAAAATCCTTTATACATTCTTGACTTGAATCCGAATTATTCCCAAATCTCAATTCACGACTTCGTTGGGAAACGACCCGAGAAGAAATACTTCCCGGTTAAAAATATACATATTGTGTTTTCTTTAGTGAGATTTTATCCTTTTATTTCTCTTGTTTGAGAAGTAATTTGGAAAGAATTTTCACGGGATTAATACTATATATATATAAATTTGACTAGTGTTTATACACGGAACCAGCACACAATTGAATGAAATGAGTAACAATTCTGAAACAGATAGTGAGATTAGTTTGAGTGTTTTTTATGTCAGATCTAGTGATGAAGAGTCCACACCAGCTAATGATAGGTCTTCCAAAGCAGATGGGTATCTGTTTGTATCCCCCTTCTTATAACAGTGAACTTCTAACACCCAAGACTGATATATTCATTTGCAGGTTAAGATTAATATTCCATTAGGAAAAAATCATTGAGTTCAAAAACAACTGGATCTAATACTAAAACCAGTGAGACTGGAGGTAAAACAAATAAAGTAAATACTCAAAAACCTAAGACAATCTATGAACCCATTTTAGACAAGATCAATTTATCAATGCGGGATTGGAACCTCAGATGATGAGGATGATATGTCGAAGTGAACAATTAGTCTATTAAACAAAAAGATTCAAACAGTTTAGAACTAAGAGTTGATAAAATTGATCAACTTCTCTGAAACAAGGAAATTGGGTTTAAATAAAATAAAACTTGCTTTGTCATAAAAGTACTGATCATTTGATTAAAGATTGTAATTTTCATAACAAAAAGAGTCAAGAGCCTAAGTTGAAAAATGTGGTCAATACTGGTCCAAGGATGAACAAACCAGTATGGGATAATGCTAAAAGGGTAAATCACCAAAAAATTTCAAATAAATTGAAATACCCTCATTTAAGAAAGACTTTTGTCCAACAGAGTACTAACAAGAACATGTTTTGAATACTCCTTTAATAGCAAAATAAATAGAAATAAAAAGAGCAATTCACAAAGTTAGTATTGCTAGGCCAGTTAGTACTGCTAAGTTAGTTAGTACTGCTAGGCCAGTTGGTACTGCTAGACCTGTTAGTATTGTTAGACCATTTACTCCAAAAATAGCACAAACTAGTGGTGCTATTAGACCAATTAACCCAAGAATGGACAATGTAAGACCAAGAGGCTCATATTCCACCTATCAAAGGTGCGTACTACACAAAAACCAGCTTTTAAGAACCAAAAACTTAAACAAGATGTTTACAAACTTTTAAGGGTTTAAAATATGACTACTATACTGCTAGGACCAAAGGCGTAGTTAAAACTGGTAAGGATAAGATGATACTGACCTTAAAAAGGTCAAGGTGAGTTTGGAGGCCTAAGGGAAATTACATGGATCATGTGTCCAAAAGAACAGTGGGAATCCATTCATGCTCAAGTAAGATGAAATGTTGACTCCAAAAGGGATTTCCAAAGTCTGAAATAGCATTGGGTCCCTAAGAGATACTAATTCTCTAACTTTTATGTGGCACTGGGCAATCCAGAGATATTGTTTACCGGATCATGCAGTGGTGGATAGTGGTTGCTTTAGCCATAATTAACTGGCAACAAAGCATACATTCAGACTTTGAAGATTTTAATATAGGCTTTGTGGCTTTTGGAATTGATCCCAAAAGGAGATAAAATACCGGGTAAAGGAAAAAAATCAAAACTGCTAATTTAGACTTTGATAGTGTTTAATTTGTAGATGAACTTCATTTTAACCTTTTCTCCTGTCACACAAATGTGTGACAAGAAAAATAGTGTCCATTTTACTGAGTCTGAATACCTTTCTTGTCCCTACTTTAAGCTTCTTGATGAAAGTCAAGTTGTACAATAGAGCTCCTAGAAAGGATGATGCCGTACAACATGACTTAAAGAAGCATTGTTCCCTCTAGATGTATAACTAGTTTTAATGCAAATGCAACAGTATATGAGTCAAAATTGTGGCACGGGAGATTAGTCATGTGAATATTAAATATAATAAACAAACAATGTTTACCTTCAAAGTTTTTGTGAATGACCACGACATATGTTTGCCATGCAAAAAGGGTAAGCAACACAAGGCCTACTGTAAGGCCAAGTTAGAAAGAATCATCATAAAGCCCCTAGAATTACTTCATATGGACTTATTTGGACCTGTCTCTGTAGAAAGTATTAACAAGAAAAGGTACTGCTTGGTTGTTTACTGCTAATTTAGCAGATTTAGTTGGGTAATTTTCGTTAGCTACCAAGGATGAATCATAAGAAATCCTTATAATAATTTTATCATAGGCATAGAAAACCAATTGAAATCATCATGTATAAAAATCATTATAGTGATAACGGGACGGGAGTTAAAGAACCATGCTATTAAGGAAATAATTGCCAAGAAAGGATAAAGGGAGTTTAGTGTGGCTAGAACTCCACAGCAGAATGGTGTTGCAGAAAGGAAAAACAGGACCCTAATTGAGGCAGCTAGAACTATGTTAGCAGATTCACTTTTACCTATCCCATTTTGGGCAGAGGCAGTAAATACTGCCTGCTATGTACTGAATAGGGTATTAGTGACCAAACCTCAAAATAAGACACCTTATGAAACTAATTAATAGTAAACTCACCAGTATAGTTTTATGAGACCTTTTGGGTGCCCCTTGACCATTTTAAACACCTTAGATTCCTTGGGCAAATTTGATGGGAAATCTGATGAAG
Source organism: Tanacetum coccineum (assembly GCA_026074375.1). Lineage (NCBI taxonomy): Eukaryota > Viridiplantae > Streptophyta > Magnoliopsida > Asterales > Asteraceae > Tanacetum > Tanacetum coccineum. Next base: position 9,615 of record BQNB010152980.1, read on the forward strand.
GTTATTTGCTTGGATACTCTACCTCTAGTAAAGCCTTTAGAGTATACAACAAAAGAACCAAAAGGGTAGAAGAGAATCTGCACATCAATTTTCTTGAAGATCAACCAAATGTGACAAGAACTGGTCCTAATTGGATGTTTAATCTTGATTTCCTTACCAATTCAATGAATTATATTCCTGTTAGTATAGAAAATCAGGTTAATATGGATGCAGGTACACAAGATTCTTATGTTGGAGGTTCATCAGGAAAAGATAAAGGACCTACTCAGAAATACATACTGCTTCTACTACGACCTCATAGGACAAGGATTCCAGTAGAAGATGTTGCTTCAGCTGCACATGAAAAACCTTCTGAAAGTTCTCCTAAAGAAAATGATGTACACGATTCAGAAGATGTTACTGATAAGGAAGGACAACATCAGATGCCAGAAGATAAACAAGTCTTGCATGATGATCTTGAGAATATGATTACTCAATAAGTGATTGCTAAAGCTCTGGATGATGCAACAAGATAAGCTTTTGAAGAAGAAAAGAGGAATATTGCATCTCAAAAGAAGCAGGCTTAGGCTAACCAGTACTAACATACTAGTACATGTTAGTACTAAAGCCTTACCAACGCTATCAGGTGAGATGCTGCTATACCCCCAGTCTTGTCAAATGCTGCGAATCATCATTTGTCTATTCCTTGGAGAACAAATACCTATTTATGCATCTACACATCCCCTAATGTTTGATTTACCCTCTTGATCCAAATATGCCTGACTTGGAAGATGCTTCTGATACTCTCCCAAATGATGGAATATTCAATGGAGCTTATGATGATAATGAAGATGTGGGTGCAGTGGCTGATTTCAACAACATGGATAACACCATTGCTGTCAGTCCTAATATCCACACTTAGTATTCCATAAGGATCATTCCAAAAGGAACAAATCAGGAGATCCTACATTAGCAGTTCAAACAAGAGTAAAGGATCAAAAAAGGCTTCTTCCGGCACAATACAGCCTTGGTAAGTTTACATTCACAAACAGACAAACAAATCACAAGGATCATCCAGAACTGTTTTGGTGCATTTTTGTCTCTCAAGAACGAAACGCCAAGACTATATCACAAGCCTTACAGGATGAAAGCTGGGTTGAAGCAATGCAAGAGGAATTGCTTCAGTTCAAACTACAGAATGTTTGGGTACTTGTAGGAATTGCTATATGGGAAAAAGGTAATTGGCACAAAGTGGGTCTTCAGGAATAAGAGGGATGAGAGAAGTATTGTTGTGAAAAACAAAGCATGGCTTGTAGCACAAGGGTTTAGACAGGAGGAAGGTATAGATTATGATGAGGTTTTTGCACCTGTTGCAGAATTAAGGCAATTAGTTATTTTTAGCCTTGAATCATACATTGAATTTTACTTGTCTACCAAAGGATTTAAAAGGTGCATTTGTCATGACACTAATTGAATGGAGGTGTATGTCACACAAACCTCCAGGCATTGTTGATCTTGCTCTTCAAACAAATCTATAAGGTGATCAATCTCTTATGGTCTAACATCAAGCTCTTAGATCTTTGTATGAGACACTTTCTTCTTTTCTATGAAAAGTGGTTTCAGAAGAAAGGGCCATAGACATAACATAGTTACAAAGATAGAAAAAGAGTGACATTATGTTTAGTCCCAAGTGTAGTGATGACATTATTTCTAGGTTCAAACAAAGAAGTCATTTAGTATACAGAATTTAGAAGACTGTAAGCACAAAAAGATTCCAATGAGCTCCAAGGGTGAAACATTCTTTCTTTTGGGACTTCAAGTGAAGCAACAAACCTCAGGGAATCTTATTAGCAAGGATAAGTATAGTAGCAGACATCTAAAAAAGTTTGATTTTTTGTCCATCAGAACAGCTACTACTCCTATTGAGTCTAATAAACCATTGGTCAAGGATGAAGATGGTGTAGATGTAGATGTACATGTCTACAGGTCTATGATTGGCTCTCTAATGTATTTGACAGCATCAAGGCCAGACATTATGTTTGCTGTTTGTGCCTGTGCTAGATTTCAAGTCACTCCAAAAGCCTCATGTGGAAATCATAGAGGGGGGTGAAAATGTTTCCATTAAAAATCTTAAAATGTTTCGTATCAAATTACCGATCAAGCGTGATACAATATGATGAGTGTTCATACGAGTTATATACACATATTAATACATCGATTTACAACAATACAAACCAACACACAATATTCACATTTATTCAAGACATAATTAAAACTATATAATCAACACATCACACAATGCAAGATATAAATATAAAGCAATAGATGCGATATAAATGTTAAAGAAATAAGGTAAAAGAAATGTTAAACAGACACGATGGATTTATAGTGGTTTCAGTCAAGAAAACCTCTCGCCCAAGCTCCATGTCCCCGAGTACCCTACTCGAGAGTTACTTTACTAAGTCAACAAGCTCCCTTAAGGTGAGAAAACCGAACACAATGTGCTTACACACCGAATTTATGACATAAAGCTAAATACGAGTTCTAATACTTAGCTAGAAACCAATCTATCACAAACACGACTTCACGACTTGTTCACATGGACTTCACAACTTCAGCCGACTCTTCACAACTTCACAACTTCTTCACAACTTCGCAACTTCTTCACAACTTCACAACTTCACTTCACCACACTACTTATATCACAACTATCTAACACTACTTGGTAAGATCGCCATGATCTAACAACTATACACACCATGATCATCATGATCAAGCTATTACACAAGTTTGGAATACATGGACTCGATCTATACATTGTGAACGTAAGACATGTCACGAATGCACTAACTAACCTACATAACTTCGTATCTTAATGATAACGAATGTTCTTCTCTTGCACTTGAATGGATGGATGATTGGATCACATTTTAAACAAACTTATAATAAGTTAAGTGATCAAAGGAAAGGGTTTGAAAGGAGGTTTTTTATCAGAGAAAACTGTGTGCAAAGAGGTGAGAAAATCTGTGAAAACAGTCCACTATTTATAGGGAAAAATATTAATTTTTTATTTGGGCGACCCCCTTAATTATACAAGGGAAGTCCCTTTAATTACGGCCGGTCCCCTTAATTAATTAAGGGGGCCGCCCTTTTTTCAGATGCTCCTTTTTATGTCTTTTTGTGGGAAATATTTTTCTGGAATTTTCTAGCCGTTTTTTGGTAGAAAATTTGAATTCAAAATATTTATTTTGAATAAATATTTATTATAAATACAAAAATGGTTTGTATATGTTTTAAAAATGTTTGTCCTATTTTATAAAAAATGTAAGGTTTATAAAAATAAAAAATTTCTTTGATCATTCAACAAATTAAAGTTTGTTTGTTCATACCTTTAGTGATTTACGTCGGGTGCGATTAAATTAAACCAGTTATGCATGTTTGCTTCTTGGAAGCCTATGAAATGGCCCCTCCCCCAAGTAGGAACACCCATCCACTTGTAGAATATGAATCTTCAATATGGTTTATGTAAAACCTAAAAATCCCAACAAGTGTAAAATTACAAAAATACCCCTAAGGCAAGAAAATTTCATAAAAGCATGCATAAATTTCATTTTAATTCTAGAAATTATAAAAATACAACATATGACAATTATGAAATTTATGTAAGATTAAAATACCTTATATTGTATAAGAAAAATAATTAATACTTATGTATATGTATTTTAGCCAAAATTATTAGTATTTATTTATTTATATATTACAAATTAAATCAAATAAATTAGGATAATAACAAAATAAATTGGGCAAGATTAAAATTCTGATTTAGTCTATTTAGAAGCCCAAATATTCGGCCAAAATACCTATTATATTTCTTTTATGCATTTTATTTGTTAAACCCTAAAAATAAAACACACCGAAAACCCTAAAAACAAAAGAGGCGGCATCCAAAATTTTTCCAGGGTTGAGACCATTTTTCTAAGGTGTTTTGGAGATCAAGGAAGGTGGGAAAAATAGTGGGAAGATCGTGGGTTGCTTGGTTCGATCGTGGTAATTGTTTTGGGTTCGAAATACACAACCGAGTTCTATAAATTCATCAAATCATCAAGGATCATCAAGGGTATTTTTGTATCTCATTTTTCATCATTCTAATTCATAATATACGTAGGAAAAATATCCATGCATGTTATATTGATCGTATGAATTAAAACAAATTAGAAACCCTAATTTCGAAATAATTATGAAATCGGCACAATAATGTTTGTACACTTGATTTTATATTTTTCTAAGGTTGTATATATCATATGTAACTCAGATAAAATGTTGGAAGAATTTAGAAGGGGTTCGAAAACTTATTTGGGATTTTCTTTGCTTGCCGAGTCGCGAATAAAGGGAAAAAGGAAAGAAAAGGGTTTAAACAAATTAGGGTTAGGGTTTTGTTAATTTTTCCAGGTTCAATAAATGCTAATGATTGAGTAATAATTGTGTTGTGGATTGGGAAAAATCAAATTAGGGTTTTGTTGATTTATTTGATTAGCCGATTGTGATTTTAAAATATAAGGGGGTGATTTGTAATTTCTGAAACTATGAGGTCTGTTTTAAACATGTTATTATACTTATTATAATCTGTATAAAATAAGTTGGGGGGTATAAAGTGTCATGTTGATATTATTTTTGGATTAAAATGGTTAATTATATATAATAAGTAATTCGAAATTAATTAATTAAAATAGAGGGACTGAAATTGTAAATTCTGAAAAGTGGAAGGTTTGGTCAGTATTTAATGTATAAAGTCTGAATTTGTCATATTTGAATATATAAGGACTTGTTTTGTAATTATGGATAATTAAAGATATTATTTAAACAATTAATAAACAAAAAGGGCTAAATATGTAAATGGTGTAAATTAAGGGTTTGACTTGTAAATATAGAAAATGGAAGGTATAATCTGAATAAAATGTGAAACTTTGATATTTACACTTTTAACCTTGAAAATTGTTGATTTTGTATATTAAACCCTAAAAATGGAAAGTTACTAAAAATGGAAACTTACTAAAAATGGAAAGTTACTAAAAATGGAAAGTTACTAAAAATGGAAAGTATAACTTAAATGAATGGTTTGTAATTTGAATTCATCATTTCTTTAGTTCGGTCAACCAAGAGGGGTGATTTTGATTTCCCTGTGGTGTTTTCTTTGATTATTGCTTTGCTTCGGAATAAGGTTTACAAGTTATTCTGACCTTATCGTTAAGGTTTCTTCATGACTTATTCCTTTATCTTTTGATTTCTTATGTGATTTGCTACATTTTCTCTGAGCCTTTTATCTTGGTTCTCTTATATGATCTGTTATTATGTTTTATTTGAACCCTGCTATGCTACCTTTGATATTTGAACCTTTGGCATTGAACCTTTGCTATGATCCCTTTGAAATTGAACTTTTGATAGACTTTGCTTTGAACCCTTAGTTTTGAAGACCGAGGCCACTATTTGTTTCCTAGCCATGAAGGTAAAACTATGGCTCGTTGTCAATTGATGACCTTTGGCATGGATCATGTGTGGGTGATGTGATTCTCACACCTGTCCCCATTTGATATTATATGCGCATTATGAAGATTATTATTTGTTTAAGGGGCGTATGGATGCATCCTAGATTTGTTTTGTATTCGATGGATTATGACATTATGATATATGTATATTTGGTGACTAATGTTTGGGTGCATTCCACGTCTTTCACAAATTTTGGAGCTCATGACTCCATGGTTACTACGATATGATTTGTTTGGGCTTGGTAATTGGACTCGATTTGATTTTCTGATTCATCTTACCTTACACTATGAATTGACTTCTGATTTGCCTTACCTTATATTTGTATTCCTTTGATCATGTCTTGTGATACCTTTGCACCTTATATCGTATCCTTTGACTTTCTGTTATCTTTTGCGTTTGATTATATATATCTGTTCACTGGGCTTTGTAAGCTCAGTCACACTTTCTTTTGCTGTTGGGAAAAACAAGTCAATTGGTCAACGTACTGCTAAGCAAAAAGTCAAAGTACTGCTAAGTAGAAAGTCAAGGTACTGTCAGTCAAAGATCGAAGTACTGCCGTGGA